>WSYH01011130.1:0-21541 GCA_036426205.1 Ascaphus truei
CATCTATCTATCTAATCTCTATCTATCTATCCTAATCTCTTCTACTCTCCCTTCTCCTCTCTCTCTCTATCTCTCTCACTATCTCTCTCTCTACGCTATCTATCTATCTCCTCTACCTCTCTATCTCTCTCTCTCTCTCTCTAAATATCTCTCTCATCTCTATCTATCTCCTTATCTATCTCTCTCTCATCTATCGCTCTCCTATCTATCATCTATCTATCTATCCTATCTATCTATCTATCTAATATATATATTCTATATATCTATCTATCTATCTATATCTATCTATCCTATCTAATATCTATCATCTATCTATATAATATCTATCTATCTATTCTGCTAATATATATATATATAGATCTATCTATAATATATATATATATCTATCTATCTATCTCATATATATATATATATATATAATATAATATATTCTATCTATTAATCTATTATCTATATATATATAATAATAGATCTATCTATCTGATATCTATACTAATCTATCTATCTTCTATCTTCATCTATCTATCTATCTATCTCTCTTATCTATCTATCTATCTATCTATCTATCTATCTATTCGTATCTAATATTCTATCTATCTATCTATCTATTCTATTCTATCTATCTATCTCTCTATCTATCTATCTATCATCTATCTATCGTATCTATCTAATATCTATCATCTATCTAATAGCATATCTACTCTATCTACTATTCTAATCCTATTATCTATCTATCTACTCGTCTATCTATCTATTATATCTATCTTCTATCTATCTAATATCTATCTATCTATCTCATATCTATCTTCTATCGATATCTATCTATCTATCTAATATCTATCTATCTATCTATCTATCTATCTATCTATCTATCTATCTATCTATCTACTATCTATCTAATATATATCTATCTATCTATCTAAATATATATATATCTATCTAGCTAATATATAATATAGCTATCTATCTCATAATAGTATCTCTACTTCTAATATATCTAAACATCTCATATATCGTTATTAATTATATATACATTGTATCTATAAATATATTATATATATAATATCTATATAATGTACTAAGGCGTATCTTATAAATCTATAATATCTATATAATATCTATAATATCTATATAATATCTATAATTTCATATAATATCTATAATATCTATACAAGTCTATATACTATCTATAATAGTTCTATCTAATATCTAATAGATATATATAAAATATCTAATATTCTCTAATACTAATCTATATATAAAATTATCTAATATATATATAATTCTATATTATCACCTTGTGGCGCTTTCCCCTCTAAACTTGGCCCCCCAGACAAAGCGTACACCTGCATGTAGATCTCCTGGCCGGTTTGGCGAAGGCGGGTATGCCTGGTCCACGTACTGCGTACAGGAATGGAGCTCGTTCACATACCCCAGCTTTTACTCCCCCTCAATGGTGAGGGGTCTAGGCGCCACAATCCGATCTTCTCCTTCACCTTGTTCAGCCTCTCGTTTCCATCTCTTTCAGGGCTCGCCCTCGCGGGGTCCCCAACCAAATTCAGACTCAAGGATTTAATGAGGCCTGCTCTGATGGGGAAGGGGGGGTCCGCAGGTCATGTTCCAAAGCCAATAGCTTTGTCTCTGACTTTCCCCGCAGTTGACTTTGCTCCTGAAGCTTTCCCCGAAAATCCTCGCACGTCTGGACCATCGTCTTCACGCGGCGCCGGCTACCTTGCGGCAGAAGATGGTGACGTCATCCATGTAGAAAGTCAACTTCACTTCGCGTCTCTGGGTCCTGGCACGACGATCCCTCTGGATCCTCTGCGTCTCGTCGATGGCACTGTGCGAAGAGCTCTATACACCCGAAAAAAAGGAGGTGAAATATGCAGAAGCCCTGCCTAACCCCTGAGAGGACAGGGAAGGGGTTATTCTTCCATCCGTTCACGATCGCCGTCACTGGCAAATTCCAAGGTACATCGGTTAACTACGAACAGAAACATCTCCTCTCCCCCCTCCATACCTCACCTCAGTCACACCCCTGCCATGAAATCGGGAGACACGGTCAAAGGCCTTCTCCTGATCAAGGGTGACCAGGCCGCGTGTACACCACGGCGGTCTTTGATGTAGTGGACTGCTTCTCTGATTAGGGCTAGGCGGTCTGCGATCCTGTGTCGTGGATGCCGCACGTCTGGTCTGGGTGGATGATCTGGCTGATGCCTTCTTCATCTGTTCGCTAGTACTTTGCTGAGGATTTGCAGTCGCTTTCAGGAGCGAGATGGATGCCAGTGCTTGAGGTCTCACCTCTCCCCTATCCGTTTGTACAAGAGCGTCATCATTCCTTCCCTCATCGTTGGGGGCATCCTACCTTTTCTGCTTCCTTTCCTTAAAGTCGAGCAGGTCCGGCGCCGATCATGGTCCCACGCTTCGGGTATAACTCAGCTGTGATAAACCATCTCCGCCCGGCGTCCTACCCGTCGTTAAAGGATTTGGTTTGTGCAGCGTGGGCGTTCATGGCTGCTTTTTTTTTCCTTCTGGGCGAGGGTGCTTTGTAATCCCTGGGGGAATTTGTGTCACCTTTGCCCTCGGGCTGATGCTTTTGGTGAGTAGAGGTCCTCATATAAATCTTTTCATCACGACTCCCATGACTTCTCCGTCCCCTGCTGCATGTTTCCATCTTTTGTATCGCAGCTCCCTCAGGGGGCGTGTGGGCAGAGTGGAGTTTCTTGAAGAAGAGGCATTGCATTTCTCCCTCTCTCCCTCCCCCCTTCAGTTTCCTCCACCTTGGGAACGAAGATGGATTTTTTCGTCTGGAATCTCCTCAAGTGCTTTGCAGGCTCTCCTTGGTTTCCTCCCGGTCGTCATCCACGTTCCATCAGCAGCGTTTGATGTCATGCAGCGACTGCAGTTTGCCTGCGCCCTCGAACTCCCCTGCCTCTCACACGCCAGCCGTCTGCCCTTTGCCCTGCAGAAGCAAGGCGGATCCTTATCTTCTGAATCCCACATCCGGGCAGTGCTGGGGAAACATGCCGTTTCTTCTTTCCACCATTCTGTGTATCTGTTCTCAGCTCCTCCATGATCTCCTCCCTTCCAGCAGTTCGCAGTTCAGCTTCAGGGGATCCTGGCCCTGGGGGGAACCTCCTCCCCAAGCCCCTGGAGATGGAATGGCTCTTGGTCCGAGCATGTTAACTGCGTACCATGGAGTCTGTCTTTCTGTACCGGGCTTTTGGTGAACGGAAGTCATCGGAACGCAAAACGGAACCATTTGGTTGGCACCAAGAATTTTTGCGGCGCCTCTCCCATAGATCCCACCACATCCTTCAGGATGCCTCCCACATCATCGCCGTGAGTATCCTGGACTTCACTCTTCTTTGATGATTTGCTTGGTGGCACGCGCCCCCCCCACCTCAAATCCATGCAGTTGAAATCCCCACCATCACCACTGCCCTGAGTTTGCTACCAATGCGAGGTGCTGGAAAAGTTTCCCAATCTCATTTCTCTCTCCTGGGGGACGCGTACACATGGATGAGCCTAATCGCTCTCCTCTCCTGCCGCCGAACCGTCTACGACCAGTCTTCTGTGCCGCAGACTATTTCAATGGAACAGAAACAACAGGGGATAGGGGAGTGATCCAGGACCATACCAATTGAATAAGGTAGTCAAATATGTAAGTGAGTAATCAAAAGATGGTTGCAAATGTGAACTGAAAAGTGAATCAGAAAAGGGGAAGGAAACACAAAATGGATGTTCGCACCCTAAAGAATGCACTTATATGCACACCAAACTAATGGAAAAATTCAACTTTTATAATATCCTTAAAACATATATACCAAGAAAGTAATGTGTAATGTGGTATTAAAATATATTAAATCAGAAATATCTGGCTCCATTCTTTGTTATTGAGTCGTGCTGTCCAGATGTCCACTTAATTTAGTGGGATAACACAGACAGGGGATGCTAGAGTCAGGGTGTTACCTACCCCCTCCCTGGAGCAAGGACGCTGAGACCCAGGTTGAGAATATATAGATGTTCACAGTAGAGCTTCCTTGCTAAATGGACAGCCCCTGCGCACTGCAATAAGGGCTTTTGAGTGTGTTTAGTGCAGGTGGCCTGGGTAGTAAAGCTAGCACATACAGGTGTAATGTGATACAGACCTGCAACATACATCCACCAGACACAGCATTGCTGGGATGAATAGCACAGAGATAACTGTGAAACACTCACTAGAGTGCAAGGAAAGCAGGCACACAAACTGTGGAATTAATAAATAAACAACCTACTTGCTAGGTCTTGCAAAGTTAGCACAGAGACTACGACACTACTTAAAACACTCCCAAGTAGGGAAGACTGACACATTGCGCGTCCAACGCGCGTTTCCCTCCAGCAAAGGACTTCTTCAGGGACAATTTTTACTGGGGGAGAGAGGTCTGAACCCTTTTATATACCCTCAATACCCTAATTACAAAATCAAATTGCTGTCAGCTGTTGCACAATGCGCACTGATCTCACTCACAGACTGATCAGCAAAGTACTCAACACCAATAAATGAATTATCAAGAAGGTTCCATTGTTTTGTACCTTATTTAGGCATATTCCCAACATAAACCGGCTGTTCGTAGAGATTTAAAGAGCCATAAACCGTGATATATATATATATATAGACGGTCTAAAACCTCCGTCATAGTGCGCATGCTTTGGGACTTAGAAATAATTCTGGACGATTGCATACAGCGCTATGTGCGAACTGCGCATGCGTAAGAACTTAAAATGTATTACAACCACAACATCTTTGTGTATTGCGCATGCGTGGGCACTTAGAAATTTTTTCGCGATTCCTGGTAATTTATTATATACGCATGCCCGGGGATTAAGAATTATGTCAGAAACTGCCCAAACATGATGCTAGCACTGGGAATACAAATTCCCAGGGGAGAAGATGTGCATGGATAAAATGTTGATTAAGTACATACAAGGGGTACTGAGTGATATAAAAGATAGGGTGTACAACCTGTGTTCACATATGTATTGGTTGACAATGCAAAATAAAATTATTTGCAGTCCCCATGTGTAGAAAACACATGTGTCAACTTTCAATGTAGTTTGGATAACAATTAAACAATTTGACAAAGTATGACTGTATATGTGTCTGTAATTTATTATCTCTACACTTTATATATAACACATATACACACATTACACAAATACTAACCCCACTGCTGTGTTTCAGAACTTAAGTATTATAGTCATTAGTCTAATAATAATGATACTATAATCTTATTTAATATTCAATACCAATGCTGGAAATTGTCATAGTGGACAATGAAAAATGACACAACTGGATAGCGAGAGACAGTAAAATGTATATACATAATGTGAGTAGATGGCAGGATACATATGTTTCGACAAGATAGTCCCTCTGCTTAATGAAGGGCGTGAAAGTAAACCCCTCATTAAGACGTTGGGGCTCCTAGTTTTTAGCTTGTAAATCATTCTGCTTCGATACGAAGCGGATTGGTCGTGTTCCACCTCTCATGGGACATTTAACAACTGATAAATGCCCATGATTTTATGGCATTAATATCGCCGTCATGACTTGTGTGACATGTCTAAGCCACGATGTCTCAGCAGAGAGTAATTGGAATATATTAACACAACAGGCTAAGCAAACAAGCATTTGATATACACAAGCGTGTGACGTCACTTAGAGGCGGAGCAAAAGTCCGTGGCTCCAATGCTAGTCGTACTGCCTAATTATTCACCCCTGCCATGCGCGTTGGCTGACATGGCATCCAATGAGATGGGGGGCCTCTGCAAATCACGCGATAGTATGAAACGTTTGACGTCACGGTTGGGGGCGGGAGCTATACTACATAATGGAGAACTCACCAGACGCGCAGTTACTCTTTGATAAAAGGGACAACGTCCTGAAACGCGTCATGAGTGCTTGCTGTAAACTTCAGATGACCACCCAATAAACTCAATTTTTAACTGGAACTGGTGTGCAGCCCCGAATTTCTTCATCACCAAGCATGCTCCGCTGTCGGACCCAACGGGACCACCTTCTACTTACCTGAGACGCAGGCGTGACGCCGCACACTCTGAGTCTGAGCAGCTGTTCCAATGAGCTCCATCAAACATCATGGGTATGTACTTTGGTTTCCGTGGGATTTGCACAGTACCTTTATGGTATATAAGAGTTCTGTATATTGTCTCCAGTTTACCTGTACACCTATTGCTTATTATATATAGAGGCCTCACAAGCTTATAAAATATATGCTCATGACCGACACCTGTTTAACTGAAACTTCAATCAAGTTATTCCCACACACACTGAGCCCTGAGGGTGGGATCATTTCCCATAACACAATCAGCAGAGTGTTTGATGGAATTAATGTGTTCAAGAACACGTCTGCGTAGCGTCTGGGTAGTCTTGCCAACTTATCTCTTACCACAGTTACATGTGATAAGATAATTAACGTTTTGTGGTGGCAGCAATTAATAAAACTATCCACACAGAATTGTGATGTGTTGTTGTCATGATTGGCGAAGTGTTTGCCAACATTGATGTGTCTGCACGCTTTACAATCCCTGGCAACGGTACATGCCTTTCACGGGACTCAGCCAAGTAGTGTTCTAGCCGCTGGAAGTGGCT
Source organism: Ascaphus truei (assembly GCA_036426205.1). Classification (NCBI taxonomy): domain Eukaryota; kingdom Metazoa; phylum Chordata; class Amphibia; order Anura; family Ascaphidae; genus Ascaphus; species Ascaphus truei. Next base: position 6,650 of record WSYH01011130.1, read on the forward strand.
GTTCAACTAGTAGAACTCTCGTAGGTTCCTAGACCGCCTGCTTGGTATATGGTCTAGGTCCACTGCACATCGCCCTTAGACACTGGATATGGCGATCCCGGTTTATGGCTTTAAATACTCTACGAACAGCCGGTTTATGTTGGGAATATGCCTAATAAGGTACAAACAATGGACCTTCTCTGTTAATTCATTTATTGGTGTTTGAGTATTGCTGAGTCAGTCTGTGAGTGAGATCAGTGCGCATGTGCAACAGCTGACAGCAATTGATTTTGAATTAGGGTATTGAAGGGGTATAAAAGGGTTCAGACCTCTCTCCCCCAGTAATTGTCCCTGAAGAAGCTCCTTTGCTGGAGGGAAACGCGCGTTGGACGCGCAATGTTGCAGTCTCCTACTTGGCTGTTTTAATGTAGTGTCTGTAGTCTCCTGTTCTAACTTTGCAGACCCTAGCAGATAGTTGTTTATTTATAATTTCCACAGTTTGTGTGCCTGCTTTCCTTGCACTCTATGTGATGCTCTTTCACAGTTATCTCTGTGCTATTCACCCCGCACTGCTGTGTCTGGTGGATGTATGTTGCAGTGTCTGTTCATCATTACACGTATGTGCTAGCTTTACTACCCAGGCACCTCGCACTTTAACACCCAAAGCCCTTATTGCAGTGCGCAGTGCTGGTCCATTTAGCAAGGAAGCTCTACCTTGTGAACAACTATTATTCTCACTACTGGGTCTCATCGTTGCTCCAGAGGGGTAACACCCTGACTCTAGCATCCCCTGTCTTGTTATCCCACTAATTTAAGTGGACATCTGCGACAGCACGACGCAATAATGCCAGATATTTCTGATTTATATATTTTAAATCCACATTACACATTACTTTGTAATATATGTTTTAGGTATTTTATAAAAGTTAATTTTACATTAGTTTGGTGTGCATATAATTGAATTCTTTAGGGTGCACATCCATTGTGTTTCCCTTCCCTTTTCGAGTTCATGGACAGAATCAACAGTGAAACATCCCCCCCGGATCAAAATGGTACACCCGTGTTCCTGCACCCGTTCCCCCCGGGAACTGATGGGTCTCATCAGTGTGGGGCTGATTAACGGGTATGCAAGAGGCTATGGGATAGGCTATACCATAATACTGAGTTAAGTTATGGTGAGTAAAAAAAGTGACAAAAAACCCTCCACAGAAAGCAAATATGCAAATACAACTGTATGCCATTTGCATGTCTTAGGCATCTGTAACCCCGCCTTCCCCATTATCACCCAGCATACAGCACTTCCACTGCTGCAAGGGATTCTGGGAAATGACATGCAAATGAGCACACAGTGTCACTTTTTGCCTCAAAAACCATTTTTAACATGGTTCTCTATAGGCTTAAGCTGCTGCAGGTCACAGCTTTGAGCAACACCAGGGTTAAGGCATACCCAGAAACCACTCACAGACAGCTGTTTCGACACTTAATGGGTCTCATCATGTGGGGCTTATTAACTGGGTATGCAAGAGGCTATGATATATATATATATTATATTATATATATATATAATATATATATAATATATATATATATATATATTATATATACACACACCATATTCCCGGTAGCTCAAACTCCCCCCCCACCACATCATGAATATATATTTATGCCAAAATGAGTTCTTTTAAACAACACGTGGAAAGACACCTGTGCACAAAAAGGAGCACACCTGAAATACCTGAGATATCTGCTAGTAGGATATGCAAAGCTCAGATGTGCTAATTAAGCAGACAGAACCACACTGTCATGTGACTTTTAGGCCTATAAAACCCAGTCAGAACAGCTAGTCTGCTTGCAGCCCATTCCAATGGCCCATTTAGAGTGCATGTCTACTGAACACTGCAGTTTAAAAGGAGTTCAAAAGAAGGTGAGGAAGAAGTGGACACCCCATCTGGCCCTGATTCTGCATTTGAACTACGATTGGAAAGGAGGATATCATCTATACCAACTGCATCATTACTGCTGTGATGCTGCCTTTACCATTTATATTTGCTGTGAGACTTCACTTCTTCTCAAATTATGCACTTCTTTCTACCCAGCCTCAGTATGTCTCAAACTCTATTCATATATCTCCATCTCTCCTTCCTTCCCCACTTCTCAGTTCACATGAACTCCTTTCTACCTGCGTCCTCTGACCCACACAGCTATATCCCTGCACTAAAAAACACCCCTACAAATCCTCCTCACACATCCTCTTTCTATCCATGCTTCTCCTCCTTGCTTCTGGGGATATCTCCCAATCCTGGTCCCTGTCTTATTTCTACTTGCTCTCTTCCTCGCCTCCCACATGCAACTTCTACTCCTTCTGGTGTTAAACCCCTTCAACCTCATACCCATCCCCTGTCACCTCCCTCCTCTCTCCCTTTCTCTCCTGTGCCCTTTGGAATGCTCGCTCCCTCTCTAACAAGTTCCTCTCTGTCCATGACTTCTTTCTCTCTCACTCCCTGCTTCTCTTTGCTATAACTGAGACCTGGCTCACTCAGTCGACTCTGCTTCTGAAGCTGCCCTCTCCTATGGTGCCTTTCCTCTCCCACACTCCGCGCACTGATGGCAGGGGTGGAGCGTGGGTGCCTGCTCTCCTCTCTCTGCCATTACCGAACCCTTTCTATTCCCCCCTCTCTTGCTTTTCCTCCTTTGAGGTTCACACTGTCCACGTATCTTCTCTGCTCCCTTCATTGGCGGTCATCTATCGCCCACCTACCTCTACTCATCCCCTTCTGCCTTCTCTCTCTCACTTTGAATCCTGGCTCTCTTCTTTCTTCTCCTCAGACTCCCCTGTTCTTCTCTCTTGGGGGACTTCAATTGCCACATTGATGACCCCTCGTCTCTCTTGGGCTTCCCGCTTCTTTCTCTAACCTCTTCTTTTGCCTTCAACAGTGGACTGCAGCCAGCCACAAGGATGGCCACTACGTAGACCTGGTTTTCACTAAAAACTTCTCTCACTCTGATTTCTCCATTTCCCCTTTTCCTCTCTCTGACCATCATCTCATCTCATTCTCTTTATCTCGCTTCTCCCCTTCTCCACCTCCATCTACCCCCCGGTTCTGCAGAAACCTGCGCTCTATTCACTTACCTGACTTTGAGTCCACTTTACACTCCTCCCTCTCCTTCTCAGCTCGTCTACAGACCCTGAAACCTGGTCAGAAAGGTGCAACTCTGTCTTGTCCTCGTCTCTTGATCTATGCCCCACTTCTCTCTGCCGCCCCGCCCTTCTAACCCTAGCCCTGGCTAAATTCCCCACGTGCATGCTGGTTCCTCCCACTCGTTCCTCTGAACGCCTCTGGAGGAAGTCTCACACTCCGCGACTTCCTCACTACAAATTTATGCTATCCTGTTTCAAAATCTGCCCTCTCGCAGCTAAACAAGCGCTACTTTTCTCACTAATCAACATGCACAAGTCTAACCCACGCCGACTGTTCTCTGTCTTTGATACTCTACTCAAACACCCCGCTGCCTCTCCTTCCTCCATTTCCGCTCAGGACTATTTTAAGAAAAGGTGGAATCCATACGTCAGAACATCCCCTTTTTCTTCCTCCCATCCTACACCTCTTCCAACTCTCCTCCTGCCTTCCTTGACTCTTTTTTCCACTGTCTCAGAGGAGGATGTGTCGCTGTTGATCGCCTCTTCTCTCTAACCACTTGCCCTCTTGACCCCTTCCCTCCCATCTCCTAAAACCTCTAGTCTCTACTATAATCCCTACGCTTACACAACATTTTTACCTCCTCCCTCTGCTCTGGAACCTTTCCATCCTCCTTCAAACATGCAACAGTCATACCATTACTCAAAACAGCAAGCTTGACCCAACCTTGTCTTTCTAACTATCAACTGTCTCCCTCCTGACTTTTGCCTCTAAACTTCTTGAACGTCTGTATTCTCTCCGCTTGCAACACCTTTTCTCAACACCTATTCTCTCCTAGACACTCTACAATCTGGCTTCCTGCACTGCTCACTCACCCACCGAACAGCCCCTACTAATAACTGACGACCTCCATGCTGCCAAAGACAGAGATCATTACACTCTGCTCATATTACTGTTACTCGGACCTCACTCCGTGTCAGGCATTTGACACCGAATACCTAGAGTATGGAGAATGTGGAGGAGAAGAGGGTGGTCCACTGTGTCAAATGCTGCAGAGAGGTCGAGTAATATGAGCAGAGTGTAATGATCTCTGTCTTTGGCAGCATGGAGGTCGTCAGTTATTTTAGTGAGGGCTCATCTATCTATCTAATCTCTATCTATCTATCCTAATCTCTTCTACTCTCCCTTCTCCTCTCTCTCTCTATCTCTCTCACTATCTCTCTCTCTACGCTATCTATCTATCTCCTCTACCTCTCTATCTCTCTCTCTCTCTCTCTAAATATCTCTCTCATCTCTATCTATCTCCTTATCTATCTCTCTCTCATCTATCGCTCTCCTATCTATCATCTATCTATCTATCCTATCTATCTATCTATCTAATATATATATTCTATATATCTATCTATCTATCTATATCTATCTATCCTATCTAATATCTATCATCTATCTATATAATATCTATCTATCTATTCTGCTAATATATATATATATAGATCTATCTATAATATATATATATATCTATCTATCTATCTCATATATATATATATATATATAATATAATATATTCTATCTATTAATCTATTATCTATATATATATAATAATAGATCTATCTATCTGATATCTATACTAATCTATCTATCTTCTATCTTCATCTATCTATCTATCTATCTCTCTTATCTATCTATCTATCTATCTATCTATCTATCTATTCGTATCTAATATTCTATCTATCTATCTATCTATTCTATTCTATCTATCTATCTCTCTATCTATCTATCTATCATCTATCTATCGTATCTATCTAATATCTATCATCTATCTAATAGCATATCTACTCTATCTACTATTCTAATCCTATTATCTATCTATCTACTCGTCTATCTATCTATTATATCTATCTTCTATCTATCTAATATCTATCTATCTATCTCATATCTATCTTCTATCGATATCTATCTATCTATCTAATATCTATCTATCTATCTATCTATCTATCTATCTATCTATCTATCTATCTATCTACTATCTATCTAATATATATCTATCTATCTATCTAAATATATATATATCTATCTAGCTAATATATAATATAGCTATCTATCTCATAATAGTATCTCTACTTCTAATATATCTAAACATCTCATATATCGTTATTAATTATATATACATTGTATCTATAAATATATTATATATATAATATCTATATAATGTACTAAGGCGTATCTTATAAATCTATAATATCTATATAATATCTATAATATCTATATAATATCTATAATTTCATATAATATCTATAATATCTATACAAGTCTATATACTATCTATAATAGTTCTATCTAATATCTAATAGATATATATAAAATATCTAATATTCTCTAATACTAATCTATATATAAAATTATCTAATATATATATAATTCTATATTATCACCTTGTGGCGCTTTCCCCTCTAAACTTGGCCCCCCAGACAAAGCGTACACCTGCATGTAGATCTCCTGGCCGGTTTGGCGAAGGCGGGTATGCCTGGTCCACGTACTGCGTACAGGAATGGAGCTCGTTCACATACCCCAGCTTTTACTCCCCCTCAATGGTGAGGGGTCTAGGCGCCACAATCCGATCTTCTCCTTCACCTTGTTCAGCCTCTCGTTTCCATCTCTTTCAGGGCTCGCCCTCGCGGGGTCCCCAACCAAATTCAGACTCAAGGATTTAATGAGGCCTGCTCTGATGGGGAAGGGGGGGTCCGCAGGTCATGTTCCAAAGCCAATAGCTTTGTCTCTGACTTTCCCCGCAGTTGACTTTGCTCCTGAAGCTTTCCCCGAAAATCCTCGCACGTCTGGACCATCGTCTTCACGCGGCGCCGGCTACCTTGCGGCAGAAGATGGTGACGTCATCCATGTAGAAAGTCAACTTCACTTCGCGTCTCTGGGTCCTGGCACGACGATCCCTCTGGATCCTCTGCGTCTCGTCGATGGCACTGTGCGAAGAGCTCTATACACCCGAAAAAAAGGAGGTGAAATATGCAGAAGCCCTGCCTAACCCCTGAGAGGACAGGGAAGGGGTTATTCTTCCATCCGTTCACGATCGCCGTCACTGGCAAATTCCAAGGTACATCGGTTAACTACGAACAGAAACATCTCCTCTCCCCCCTCCATACCTCACCTCAGTCACACCCCTGCCATGAAATCGGGAGACACGGTCAAAGGCCTTCTCCTGATCAAGGGTGACCAGGCCGCGTGTACACCACGGCGGTCTTTGATGTAGTGGACTGCTTCTCTGATTAGGGCTAGGCGGTCTGCGATCCTGTGTCGTGGATGCCGCACGTCTGGTCTGGGTGGATGATCTGGCTGATGCCTTCTTCATCTGTTCGCTAGTACTTTGCTGAGGATTTGCAGTCGCTTTCAGGAGCGAGATGGATGCCAGTGCTTGAGGTCTCACCTCTCCCCTATCCGTTTGTACAAGAGCGTCATCATTCCTTCCCTCATCGTTGGGGGCATCCTACCTTTTCTGCTTCCTTTCCTTAAAGTCGAGCAGGTCCGGCGCCGATCATGGTCCCACGCTTCGGGTATAACTCAGCTGTGATAAACCATCTCCGCCCGGCGTCCTACCCGTCGTTAAAGGATTTGGTTTGTGCAGCGTGGGCGTTCATGGCTGCTTTTTTTTTCCTTCTGGGCGAGGGTGCTTTGTAATCCCTGGGGGAATTTGTGTCACCTTTGCCCTCGGGCTGATGCTTTTGGTGAGTAGAGGTCCTCATATAAATCTTTTCATCACGACTCCCATGACTTCTCCGTCCCCTGCTGCATGTTTCCATCTTTTGTATCGCAGCTCCCTCAGGGGGCGTGTGGGCAGAGTGGAGTTTCTTGAAGAAGAGGCATTGCATTTCTCCCTCTCTCCCTCCCCCCTTCAGTTTCCTCCACCTTGGGAACGAAGATGGATTTTTTCGTCTGGAATCTCCTCAAGTGCTTTGCAGGCTCTCCTTGGTTTCCTCCCGGTCGTCATCCACGTTCCATCAGCAGCGTTTGATGTCATGCAGCGACTGCAGTTTGCCTGCGCCCTCGAACTCCCCTGCCTCTCACACGCCAGCCGTCTGCCCTTTGCCCTGCAGAAGCAAGGCGGATCCTTATCTTCTGAATCCCACATCCGGGCAGTGCTGGGGAAACATGCCGTTTCTTCTTTCCACCATTCTGTGTATCTGTTCTCAGCTCCTCCATGATCTCCTCCCTTCCAGCAGTTCGCAGTTCAGCTTCAGGGGATCCTGGCCCTGGGGGGAACCTCCTCCCCAAGCCCCTGGAGATGGAATGGCTCTTGGTCCGAGCATGTTAACTGCGTACCATGGAGTCTGTCTTTCTGTACCGGGCTTTTGGTGAACGGAAGTCATCGGAACGCAAAACGGAACCATTTGGTTGGCACCAAGAATTTTTGCGGCGCCTCTCCCATAGATCCCACCACATCCTTCAGGATGCCTCCCACATCATCGCCGTGAGTATCCTGGACTTCACTCTTCTTTGATGATTTGCTTGGTGGCACGCGCCCCCCCCACCTCAAATCCATGCAGTTGAAATCCCCACCATCACCACTGCCCTGAGTTTGCTACCAATGCGAGGTGCTGGAAAAGTTTCCCAATCTCATTTCTCTCTCCTGGGGGACGCGTACACATGGATGAGCCTAATCGCTCTCCTCTCCTGCCGCCGAACCGTCTACGACCAGTCTTCTGTGCCGCAGACTATTTCAATGGAACAGAAACAACAGGGGATAGGGGAGTGATCCAGGACCATACCAATTGAATAAGGTAGTCAAATATGTAAGTGAGTAATCAAAAGATGGTTGCAAATGTGAACTGAAAAGTGAATCAGAAAAGGGGAAGGAAACACAAAATGGATGTTCGCACCCTAAAGAATGCACTTATATGCACACCAAACTAATGAAAAATTCAACTTTTAATAATATCCTTAAAACATATATCACACTAAAAGTAATGTGTAATGTGTATTAAAATATATTAAATCAGAAATATCTGGCTCCATTCTTTGTTATTGAGTCGTGCTGTCCAGATGTCCACTTAATTTAGTGGGATAACACAGACAGGGGATGCTAGAGTCAGGGTGTTACCTACCCCCCCCTGGAGCAAGGACGCTGAGACCCAGGTTGAGAATATATAGATGTTCACAGTAGAGCTTCCTTGCTAAATGGACAGCCCCTGCGCACTGCAATAAGGGCTTTTGAGTGTGTTTAGTGCAGGTGGCCTGGGTAGTAAAGCTAGCACATACAGGTGTAATGTGATACAGACCTGCAACATACATCCACCAGACACAGCATTGCTGGGGTGAATAGCACAGAGATAACTGTGAAACACTCATAGAGTGCAAGGAAAGCAGGCACACAAACTGTGGAATTAATAAATAAACAACCTACTTGCTAGGTCTTGCAAAGTTAGCACAGAGACTACGACACTACTTAAAACACTCCCATGTAGGGAATGCTGACACATTGCGCGTCCAACGCGCGTTTCCCTCCAGCAAAGGACTTCTTCAGGGACAATTTTTACTGGGGGAGAGAGGTCTGAACCCTTTTATATACCCTCAATACCCTAATTACAAAATCAAATTGCTGTCAGCTGTTGCACAATGCGCACTGATCTCACTCACAGACTGATCAGCAAAGTACTCAACACCAATAAATGAATTATCAAGAAGGTTCCATTGTTTTGTACCTTATTTAGGCATATTCCCAACATAAACCGGCTGTTCGTAGAGTATTTAAAGCCATAAACCGTGATATATATATATATATAGACGGTCTACCCTCCGTCATAGTGCGCATGCGTTGGGACTTAGAAATAATTCTGGACGATTGCATACAGCGCTAATGCGAACTGCGCATGCGTAAGAACTTAAAATGTATTACAACCACAACATCTTTGTGTATTGCGCATGCGTGGGCACTTAGAAATTTTTTCGCGATTCCTGGTAATTTATTATATACGCATGCCCGGGGATTAAGAATTATGTCAGAAACTGCCCAAACATGATGCTAGCACTGGGAATACAAATTCCCAGGGGAGAAGATGTGCATGGATAAAATGTTGATTAAGTACATACAAGGGGTACTGAGTGATATAAAAGATAGGGTGTACAACCTGTGTTCACATATGTATTGGTTGACAATGCAAAATAAAATTATTTGCAGTCCCCATGTGTAAAAACACATGTGTCAACTTTCAATGTAGTTTGGATAACAATTAAACAATTTGACAAAGTATGACTGTATATGTGTCTGTAATTTATTATCTCTACACTTTATATATAACACATATACACACATTACACAAATACTAACCCCACTGCTGTGTTTCAGAACTTAAGTATTATAGTCATTAGTCTAATAATAATGATACTATAATCTTATTTAATATTCAATACCAATGCTGGAAATTGTCATAGTGGACAATGAAAAATGACACAACTGGATAGCGTAGAGACAGTAAAATGTATATACATAATGTGAGTAGATGGCAGGATACATATGTTTCGACACCAGATAGTCCCTTGCTTAATGAAGGGCGTGAAAGTAAACCCCTCATTAAGACGTTGGGGCTCCTAGTTTTAGCTTGTAAATCCATTCTGCTTCGATACGAAGCGGATGTGGTCGTGTTTCCACCTCTCATGGGACATTTAACAACTGATAAATGCCCATGAATTTTATGCATTAATATCGCCGTCATGACTTGTGTGACATGTCTATAGCCACGGATGTCTCAGCAGAGAGTAATTGGAATATATTAAACAACAGGCTAAGCAAACAAGCATTTGATATACACATAGCGTGTGACGTCACTAATAGAGGCGAGCAAAAGTCCGTGGCTCCAATGCTAGTCGTACTGCCTAATTATTCCCCCTGCCATGCGCGTTGGCGACATGGCATCCAATGAGATGGGGGCCTCTGCAAATCACGCGATAGTAGTGAAACGTGACGTCACGGTTGGGGGCGGGAGCTATACTACATAATGAGAACTCACCAGACGCGCAGTTACTCTTTGTAAAGGGACAACGTCCTGAAACGCGTCAAGAGTGCTTGCTGTAAACTTCAGATGACCACCCAATAAACTCAATTTTTAACTGGAACTGGTGTGCAGCCCCGAATTTCTTCATCACCAAGCATTGCTCCGCTGTCGGACCCAACGGACCACCTTCTACTTACCTGAGACGCAGGCGTGACGCCGCACACTTCTGAGTCTGAGCAGCTGTTCCAATGAGGCTCCATCAAACATCTGGGTATGTACTTTGGTTTCGTGGGATTTAGACAGTACCCTTTATGGTATATATAGAGTTCTGTATATTGTCTCCAGTTTACCTGTACACCTATTGCTTATTATATATAGAGGCCTCCCAGCTTTATAAAATATATGCTCATGACCGACACCTGTTTAAACTGAAACTTCAATCAAGTTATTCCCACACACACTGAGCCCTGAGGTGGGATCATTTCCCATACACACAATCAGCAGAGTGTTTGATGGAATTAATGTGTTCAAGAACACGTCTGCGTAGCGTCTGGTAGTCTTGCCAGACTTATCTCTACACAGTTACATGTGATAAGATAATTAACGTTTTGTGGTGCAGCAATTAATAAAACTATCCACACAGAATTGTGATGTGTTGTTGTCATATTGGCGAAGTGTTTGCCAACATTGATGTGTCTGCACGCTTTACAATCCCTGGCAACGGTACATGCCTTTCACGGGACTCACCAAGTAGTGTCCTAGCCCGCTGGAAGTGGCTGTTCAACTAGAGAACTCTCGTAGGTTCCTAGACCGCCTGCTTGGTATATGGTCTAGGTCCACTGCACATGCCCTTAGACACTGGATATGGCGATCCCGGTTTATGGCTTTAAATACTCTACGAACAGCCGGTTTATGTTGGGAATATGCCTAAATAAAGGTACAAACAATGGAACCTTCTCTGTATAATTCATTTATTGGTGTTTGAGTATTGCTGAGTCAGTCTGTGAGTGAGATCAGTGCGCATGTGCAACAGCTGACAGCAATTGATTTTGAATTAGGGTATTGAAGGGGTATAAAAGGGTTCAGACCTCTCTCCCCCAGTAATTGTCCCTGAAGAAGCTCCTTTGCTGGAGGGAAACGCGCGTTGGACGCGCAATGTTGCAGTCTCCTACTTGGCTGTTTTAATGTAGTGTCTGTAGTCTCCTGTTCTAACTTTGCAGACCCTAGCAGATAGTTGTTTATTTATAATTTCCACAGTTTGTGTGCCTGCTTTCCTTGCACTCTATGTGATGCTCTTTCACAGTTATCTCTGTGCTATTCACCCCGCACTGCTGTGTCTGGTGGATGTATGTTGCAGTGTCTGTTCATCATTACACGTATGTGCTAGCTTTACTACCCAGGCACCTCGCACTTTAACACCCAAAGCCCTTATTGCAGTGCGCAGTGCTGGTCCATTTAGCAAGGAAGCTCTACCTTGTGAACAACTATTATTCTCACTACTGGGTCTCATCGTTGCTCCAGAGGGGTAACACCCTGACTCTAGCATCCCCTGTCTTGTTATCCCACTAATTTAAGTGGACATCTGCGACAGCACGACGCAATAATGCCAGATATTTCTGATTTATATATTTTAAATCCACATTACACATTACTTTGTAATATATGTTTTAGGTATTTTATAAAAGTTAATTTTACATTAGTTTGGTGTGCATATAATTGAATTCTTTAGGGTGCACATCCATTGTGTTTCCCTTCCCTTTTCGAGTTCATGGACAGAATCAACAGTGAAACATCCCCCCCGGATCAAAATGGTACACCCGTGTTCCTGCACCCGTTCCCCCCGGGAACTGATGGGTCTCATCAGTGTGGGGCTGATTAACGGGTATGCAAGAGGCTATGGGATAGGCTATACCATAATACTGAGTTAAGTTATGGTGAGTAAAAAAAGTGACAAAAAACCCTCCACAGAAAGCAAATATGCAAATACAACTGTATGCCATTTGCATGTCTTAGGCATCTGTAACCCCGCCTTCCCCATTATCACCCAGCATACAGCACTTCCACTGCTGCAAGGGATTCTGGGAAATGACATGCAAATGAGCACACAGTGTCACTTTTTGCCTCAAAAACCATTTTTAACATGGTTCTCTATAGGCTTAAGCTGCTGCAGGTCACAGCTTTGAGCAACACCAGGGTTAAGGCATACCCAGAAACCACTCACAGACAGCTGTTTCGACACTTAATGGGTCTCATCATGTGGGGCTGTATTAACTGGGTATGCAAGAGGCTATGATATATATATATATTATATTATATATATATATAATATATATATAATATATATATATATATATATTATATATACACACACCATATTCCCGGTAGCTCAAACTCCCCCCCCACCACATCATGAATATATATTTATGCCAAAATGATTCTTTTAAACAACACGTGGAAGACACCTGTGCACAAAAAGAGCACACCTGAAATACCTGAGATATCTGCTAGTAGGATATGCAAGCTCAGATGTGCTAATTAAGCGACAGAACCACACTGTCATGTGACTTTTAGGCCTATAAAACCCAGTCAGAACAGCTAGTCTGCTTGCAGCCCATTCCAATGGCCATTTAGAGTGCATGTCTACTGAACACTGCAGTTTAAAAGGAGTTCAAAGAAGGTGAGGAAGAAGTGGACACCCCATCTGGCCCTGATTCTGCATTTGAACTACGTGGAAAGGAGGATATCATCTATACCAACTGCATCATTACTGCTGTGATGCTGCCTTTACCATTATATTTGCTGTGGACTTCACTTCTTCTCAAATTATGCACTTCTTTCTACACCAGCCTCAGTATGTCTCAAACTCTATTCATATATCTCCATCTCTCCTTCCTTCCCCACTTCTCAGTTCACATGAACTCCTTTCTACCTGCGTCCTCTGACCCACACAGCTATATCCCTGCACTAAAAAACACCCCTACAAATCCTCCTCACACATCCTCTTTCTATCCATGCTTCTCCTCCTTGCTTCTGGGGATATCTCTCCCAATCCTGGTCCCTGTCTTATTTCTACTTGCTCTCGTTCCTCGCCTCCCACATCAACTTCTACTCCTTCTGGTGTTAAACCCCTTCAACCTCATACCCATCCCCTGTCACCTCCCTCCTCTCTCCTTTCTCTCTGTGCCCTTTGGAATGCTCGCTCCCTCTCTAACAAGTTCCTCTCTGTCCATGACTTCTTCTCTCTCACTCCCTGCTTCTCTTTGCTATAACTGAGACCTGGCTCACTCAGTCGACCTCTGCTCTGAAGCTGCCCTCTCCTATGGTGCCTTTCCTCTCCCACACTCCGCGCACTGATGGCAGGGGTGGAGGCGTGGGCCCTGCTCTCCTCTCTCTGCCATTACCGAACCCTTTCTATTCCCCCCTCTCTTGCTTTTCCTCCTTTGAGGTTCACACTGTCCATGTATCTTCTCTGCTCCCTTCATTGGCGGTCATCTATCGCCCACCTACCTCTACTCATCCCCTTCTGCCTTCTCTCTCTCACTTTGAATCCTGGCTCTCTTCTTTCTTCTCCTCAGACTCCCCTGTTCTTCTCTCTTGGGGGACTTCAATTGCCACATTGATGACCCCTCGTCTCTCTTGGGCTTCCCGCTTCTTTCTCTAACCTCTTCTTTTGCCTTCAACAGTGGACTGCAGCCAGCCACAAGGATGGCCACTACGTAGACCTGGTTTTCACTAAAAACTTCTCTCACTCTGATTTCTCCATTTCCCCTTTTCCTCTCTCTGACCATCATCTCATCTCATTCTCTTTATCTCGCTTCTCCCCTTCTCCACCTCCATCTACCCCCCGGTTCTGCAGAAACCTGCGCTCTATTCACTTACCTGACTTTGAGTCCACTTTACACTCCTCCCTCTCCTTCTCAGCTCGTCTACAGACCCTGAAACCTGGTCAGAAAGGTGCAACTCTGTCTTGTCCTCGTCTCTTGATCTACTGCCCCACTTTCTCTCTGCCGCCCCGCCCTTCTAACCCTAGACCCTGGCTAAATTCCCCACCGTGCATGCTGGTTCCTCCCATCGTTCCTCTGAACGCCTCTGGAGGAAGTCTCACACTCCGCGACTTCCTCACTACAAATTTATGCTATCCTGTTTCAAATCTGCCCTCTCGCAGCTAAACAAGCGCTACTTTTCTCACTAATCAACATGCACAAGTCTAACCCACGCCGACTGTTCTCTGTCTTTGATACTCTACTCAAACACCCTCGCTGCCTCTCCTTCCTCCATTTCCGCTCAGGACTATTTTAAGAAAAGGTGGAATCCATACGTCAGAACATCCCCTTTTTCTTCCTCCCATCCTACACCTCTTCCAACTCTCCTCCTGCCTTCCTTGACTCTTTTTCCACTGTCTCAGAGGAGGATGTGTCGCTGTTGATCGCCTCTTCTCTCTAACCACTTGCCCTCTTGACCCCATTCCCCCCATCTCCTAAAACCTCTAGTCCTACTATAATCCCTACGCTTACACAACATTTTTACCTCCTCCCTCTGCTCTGGAACCTTTCCATCCTCCTTCAAACATGCAACAGTCATACCATTACTCAAAACAGCAAGCTTGGACCCAACCTTGTCTTTCTAACTATCAACTGTCTCCCTCCTGACTTTTGCCTCTAAACTTCTTGAACGTCTTGTATTCTCTCCGCTTGCACACTTTTCTCAACACCTATTCTCTCCTAGACACTCTACAATCTGGCTTCCTTCGCACTGCTCACGTCCGGTCACCGAACAGC
>WSYH01011131.1:0-21540 GCA_036426205.1 Ascaphus truei
CGTTTATAACTTCTGAGTCATCTCTCTCTTCGGTTATTTTCATAATGATCTCCATATCCGTATCTCTTAATAATCTTTTTTCAAAGATGTTAGGGGTGGTTACTGTGGTTTCCATTTCTGTGGTATCCACTTCTATAAATGTCGTTTCTAGATCGGGATCTATGACCCATGAGCCAGGTAGGCCGGGGAGTTTTCTTACGTGTTGTGGACGGCACTTTTGGATGTGTGTGTGGGAACTCCTCCCGCTGAGACCACGTGACGCGGGGGTTCGGGGTGCTCTATGACCTAGTTGTGGACCTCTTGCTGGGAGGGCACAAACATGGTTTTGGCTAATTTTACTACTGGTTCGGTCACCCAGGTCTGAATCTCAGCAGCGCCCCCAAATGTAGCCCCCTTTCCCCTGTGTCTAAGGGAAACTATGTGTGGTGCGTTACCTGATTGGATCACAGGAGGCCTGAGCCTCCGCATGCAGGGAGTCTGTGGTGATTACAGTCGATCTGATGCAGTGCCTCCACCTGGGAGGGATCCAAGCGCAGTTGGATAACCCCTTCCCAGGAACACACAGTAAGAATAAATATACACACAGTGACTTAACAGCTTATCTTTACTGGTAATAGATAACGAATAACAATACTATACTGGCCTCGCACAGCCGTACCCACACAGTGCCCCACTGTCCAACCACCACCTTGTCCACACCCTGGTGAGGTTCCCCCAAAGTACTGAGGTGCCCTGGGCACCTAACCACCCGGTGTCTACAGAGCCAAGCCCACCCCAAAATGTGTGGAGTAGCGCTACCCACAGAATGTGTGTGTGGCTGTTGGTGCACTTGTAGAGGATGATACCTGCTGGGCGCTCCAGCTCCAGTACCGCCAACTGATGAAAGGATCTGTCTGATCCAACAAAGACGTCCGCCTCTGCGTGGGGTGAACTCCCGTTGGAGTATCTCACCTTTAAGCGTCTCTCACTGCGATGGTGGTCTGGTCACAGACCACAGGCCGCAATTCACAGTGTGTCGTCTTCTCTGTGTCCCTGACACTATACATAATGGGGACGCATCCCTATCTAGGGGCCTTCCCTGAAGCAACCACAAGCTTATATGAGTCGGGGCCTAGCTAGGACCTGTGGGACACTAGGCCTAGTCTCAGGGTCACTGACATCTGAGACACTACTTCACCCTTCTGTGTTCAGCTCCCTCCTGAAGCGTAGTGCCAGGTGCTCCAAATGTATCAATCTCCTAGTGCCGTCCTTCTTGGAGCCCTATTGGCTGCTGCGCCTCACATGTCTAACAGCCCCTGTGGCTGCTGGGGATTGTAGTCCCCTCACGGAGCCTTTCCCTGACATGACTGCTGTCACGGGAGACCAGTACTTTAACACCAAAACCACCGGGATCACTAGCACCAGACAGGACAAAGTTATTAAATAAAAATACATTTACACATTCCCTGTTCTTCCCCAGATATAAAATACATTTGGCCAAAATAAGCCTTACAAAGGTGGCCAAGTTACATAGATTTAGGGGTAGCTAGCTGGGCTTCATCCCAGTTTTGTGATGCCAGCTAGCCCTACTGTCACAGCAGCCGCTTGCGCTCCCATTTCGCATGCCCCCTAACAGTAAGATGGCGGCCCCCGCTAGCCGGAGCACCGGAGCGCTCCCTGCACTGCCCGCATTCCACTGCAGCCTTCCCGACTAACCGGCAACTCCCCCGCCTGCAGCTTAGGTAAGCGGGGGACCAAGGAGACCTGGCTACATAAGACAAGCTTTCGAGAGTTCTTTCTTCCTCAGGTCAGCAATACTGATTTACAAAGATTCCATGAGCTTAACACAGCTGTAAAAAAAACAAGATAACAATCTAAGGTAGATGATGTACAGTAGGAAAGGAATGGCAGAAAGAATGGTAAATAACCCGACAGGACAATAAATGGGTGAAAGGGGCAGTGAGAAATAGGACCATACATCCATCAGCAGTCTGCAGGGGACTGGGGAATGCATATACACACATCATTTGTAAAGATAACATAGCTACAGAATGTTTTTGTTATTAAAAAAATAAAAAAAGAATAATAAATGCATTGAAAGCAAGAATTCCCTGTGAGATTAGTTTTCCATATTATTACCATCAAGATTACAAAATGTATTTGATGCATGATCTTCAGTACCGGTGTACAGATTATTTAATTAACAGTCAGATTTATGTTAGAGTTCTTCGGAATAGTTTGATTGCATGCTAACAAATGTATATCAAGCTCTTATGCATTCTGAAGCAGACGTATCCAACCTGCAACCAGAGTACCATTGGTGTTATAAAAGGCAGGGGTACGCAAAATGGGGGGCACAAGATTTTCTAGGGGGATTGTCCATGGCAACGTGATGTTATGTGACCACGGGGCATCACTTGATGCAAATTGACATGAATTACAATTTTGCTCCATGCTTTGAAGCAAAGTCCTACAAATTGAAACGTCACACGCGCCTAAGCCTCAGGTTGCTTGATATATAATAATAACAGAGATAAAAAACGACCATAATCCTACTTGTATTTTTAATTATACTTCAAGTTACCTTACACAAAGGGGGATAAAGAAGATCCACCTGCCGCAGGCTCCAGGAGAGCTGGAAGCAGTCCCTGCGGAAGAACTCTTTCATACTCCCCCTGACAGACTGCAAGCCCAGGCAGGAGTATATTTTGTAACAGGAACATGTTTATTCTCCATCATAGAGTACAGCATACAGGCAGCACTGCATACTTAACACTGGTTTCCAGCCTCAGGATGGTCCCTGGACTCAACCCCCAGAGGTCAGTCCTAACTCTTCTCCTACTCCCTGATGGAGCAGAGAGTATGGTACTCACTCCCTCTCCCCTAAAGGAGGGGACAGAAGGTGACAGAGCCCTGCACAGCTCTCTCGTTAGACCAGTCTCTCTCAAAGGGGAGAGTCAACTAACTCAATTTAGGAAGTGCAACCCCTTAAGTCCCTGGGGGAGGGTTCAAGGTCTGAGCCCAGGATTGGGCAGAACACAGGCCTCCCCCTGTCACTCAAGGAGCTGCTTGCTGGTGGGGAAATCCTGGATTGGGGCCAACACTGCCTGCACTGAACCAGCACTTTCATGTCAGGCAGGGTAGATTAATAGCCAAGCCAGGTATGGCTACACTATCCCCCTGGTGGAGAATCCAACATCCCCACTATGAACCGAATTTAGTGTACCATCCTGCGGTTGAACAACCTGTAACAACACAACAATGGTCATAACCAACAACTTTGTCATACAGTTGATAATACACCAAACTCAATAGAACAATATGTCCTTAATCGCATACACTCCTAATAGTGATGAGGCCTAGATCCCTCCCAACATGGAGAACCTGCTACCCCATCAGTAGTAATGTGACTGGTCAGGATTCTTAACTAGCGTATAGAAAGGAACTTCTTAACTAGCGTGCCTGTATGGTCAGGAACAGTGACCGAATAAACTCTCTTAGGGTTCCGTTCGGACAGGTACTCTACCCTGTCCAAATAGATAGCTTGGCCCACTTACCATACCCCCATTAGGTACGTAATCCGGTCTTCTTTGTGGAAGATAGAGTACCGGCATTTGGATGTTATATATGCCCAAACGGCCTCCTCTAGCCACTGGTCCCTATTAGCCTTTATCTCCTGCATAATGGGTTCGGGGACATAGGGGTACTCAAACCCGTGAGACTGCCTATACCGCTGAACTATTAATCTTTCAGCTCTGCTGGTCTTAATTAACTTGCCGCCGCAGGCCTGTCCTGGTAACACCCAGAATAAGGGCTCCTGAGTGGGCTTCTCATAAACATTTATAACTAACCCTGTGGGTTCGATAACTCCCAACTTTATCTCTTCCTCTCTCCTCCTTATAACTTCGGCAGTGTCCTCTGCGGAGAACTCCCCTTCCTCCCACCAATGGTCGACTGGGTCCCCACTGTAAAGTAAGAACCTGGTCCTGTGCATGTAAGGGACATAACCCTGGAACATTGGGTCCCATCATGGCAATACATTCCCTGCAGGTACAGCTTGTGCCAATGAATCAGACTCACAGGTCACCTTAGAGGATAACCCTGATGTCTCAGATTTAAATGAGGCAGTTGACCCTCCCCCAAAAGAGATCCTACTGGCGGCTGATATCTCCCCATCTGAACCGTCCTCAGAATCTACCCAGTCTCTCCAGTAATGAGAGGGTTTGAAGGGTTTCTTGCTTTTCCGGGCCTGGGTATTAACAGTCTTGGGCCCAGCAATAGATTCAAGAGTCAAGAGTACCAGGGGCTAAGGCCGTAGGCTTATCAATGTATCTGTACGAGTCCAATGTTTTGGGCCTGCTACGGCCTGCACGTGGTGAGTGTCCTGATCTGTAAAGACCCTGCGACCACGGGCCTTGAATTGACCATAGCACCACTTTGTTATGTGCAGATAAGACGGTACTCACAGGAGCGGGCAAAGAAACGTCCTCTTCCGCCCTGGCAGTTGCCTCCATGATGATGTCAGCTGCCAGTCTCACGGGATCAGTGACTTTTATGGCAATATATTTGCCAAGTTAATGGTCGCTCCCACCTCCACTGGGACTTGTTGGCAGGGTGCCGTCATGCTTCAGGATGCACACCCTATCCCTCTAACATAGCTTAGTGCTCACCCTATGAGTTGAGGGCAGTAAGGAACCTATTCCTTCTGGCAGCTATACGGAGGAGAGTACCTGCTACCCCGGTTGTCTCCTGTATAAAGTGCCCAATGTACTGCGATCTACTGAACCGGTCCTATTATGGTGTTGATGCCGAGGTGATCAGCTACTACCCTTGGTAGCTACCTCGTATTATGTCCTGTTGATTCGGTCTATTAGAATCGTTCTAGCCACGGGACTCACATCTGGGAGTCCACTTTGGATCCAAATGTGACTTACCCAGATATTTGAGCTGTTTATCAACATTGTAACCGTTATCACCACGGTTTAGAACTAAAGGATAGTTATAGCCTGTATAGTAGCGTGGTCGTGAGAGGGGGGAGTTAGTTTAGAAAATCCCTTCATTCTAGTAGGCTCAATCTGGTTCATTCTGCTACGAGCCCTTTTATGTGCTGGATGTACTTGTCTTCACAGTCTGAATAATACTCACATTTATATGGTAGGAATTATTTCGATTATTTACACTCGGACATTAGCTTCCCTCTGCAAACCTGCTCTAGACTAGAGAACCCTTAGTTCATCCTTTCTTCTTGAGCTGTGTTTGCAGAGATACATACATTGCCCTTTACCACACTGTTTATCAATATACTTAGATACAGTATTGGTTGTTACCGTGGAGTCATTTACACACCACTTGCTACTACTGAGCAGCACTGTTGTCGCACTGGGAACCTTTTAGACCCCCTGTATTTTAAACTTTGATATAATAAAATTATATTTAATCATTACATATAACATTCCGTCTCGTTCTTGGGGTGATTAGTCTAGCACCTACTACCATTATATATTCATTACTGATCTAATACTGATTCTCCTATTCCATATTGAGTGATGTTGAGTGTATGTCATTTGTGGACCTTTTCTGAATCACTGGCTCATTCTGGACCAAGTGGCATTCCATTTTTTCGTGTGCATATATGCTTTCCCCTAGTGCACCGTTCACTTTATATTTCTGTTAGGAGTGCTGGTATCCCATTTGTTTTCTATTGTGCACACCCTATCCTTCTAACATACTGTAGTTTAGTGCTCACCCTATGAGTTGAGGGCAGCAAGGAACCTATTCCTTCTGGCAGCTATGGAGGGATAATCTAAGGATAGCCTCTTGTGGGTAGGAAGCGCCTGAGTGTCATATAGGGGGACCCTAAAATTGGTAGTGACATTTTCTATCCTAATTACCTAACCTCAAAACTGGGTACGTACATATTTATAGACGAGACACCCTCCTCTGGTACCTCCTGGTATCTGAGGGTGGAGTTCTTCTCTCTTCCTATTTGTGGACCTCTCTCCCTATCCCTGTCTCTAGGTAGAAAAGGGGTGGAAATATAACAACAAATAAATGTGCACTAACTAGTGATAATTAATGTGATATAAAGTATACTGTGTTGGTGAAGTGTCGCAGTGAAACAACCAACAATATCAATAATTAGCCTAAAGAATGTTATAAACTTTGTGATAAAAAAATAAATAAATAGTGTCAAATGCAATATAATCAGGTCAAGAGTTTGTAAAGAAATGGATACAGATGTAGAATAATGTAAACTCTCCTGTTGGAACCACACAAGTCTGCAGCTATTCAGTAGAGATGGCCCAGCATCCCAAAAACTAATAGAAGAAAAACAAAAAACAGCGCACAACTCGTAGTGTATTAAAAGTGATATTATTAGCTAATTGCGGGTAAGGTAAGCATCGCACATACACTTCGCTGGAAAATATCAAGCAGTACATGTTAGGGACATGTTACCACTAAGGTGCACACTTCTGGTCGTCACAAATCCAGGAACTCTGCAGCCGCCAGTAGCAGCTGTAATCGGTTCCTCGATCTGTGGACTCCTTTCCTCCGCAGTGCAGGTACTTTCCTTTTCCTCCGACTCAGTCCCGGTTCCTCCGATCAATTCAAAAGGGGTTGTGCACTACTACAAATAATGAAAGGAAATTCCCAACATAATCCAAGCTGCCACGTCATGTTTAACTTCTCTCGTGGCAAACACTGATGTCACAGGCATGCACCGTCAGGCGACTTGCAGCTGATCGGAGCGTTCAGTGTATAGCGAAAGCCACAGACCCAGGTAGTTTGGCACAGAGCTGGAAGTGTAATTGGAGCAAAATAAAATCTGCTGCTTGTCCTACACGTTTCGTAAGGGTTACTTACTTCATCAGGGATATATGTTACATGTTCTAAACTGTTTAAATACCCTATGGGTCTCGTTGATAGGTTAATACAGATAGGCATATGTATAGCCAATCACAGGCACATCACCATTAACCTCTTATGAGCTGACATAATTTTATACAATATCTATAAAATCACCTAACAATTTTATTGACAATACAGTAGATAATAAAAAACCTACACATTTTAAATTCTCAAATACAAACAGTAGAACAAATAGTTAGAAAATTAATGTTATTGCACAAATTTGTTGTTCTGAAAAAGCAGAGAAAACAAGTGGTAAAACCATGTACAAACAGAAAACATAAAATCTGTACTACACTTGTTGACGATGAAATTCAATGAATCAAGAAGGTGATAAACTTATATGTAGCCCCCAAATAGTAATTAGAATTTAAAAAAAGTAAAGATAAGAAATGATAGGACCCTAGAATATTTTATAATTTGAATATATTTTAAAAAGTACTGAAAAATACTTGGAAATAATTCCAAAATTGAATACAATTCACAGAATGGTCCATAAGCGACAGAAATAAAAAATATATATCTAATTATAGATACATCCAATAACATAAGGGGAATCAATAAAAAGAAATAAATAATTTAAAAAATATTTAAAAAATTAAAATTCTATATTTATTAAAATTAGTTTTTAAAATTGCAATAGAAATATTTAAAATGTAGTCAAATACATGGTCAAGAAGGAATACACTTAAGAATATAGATATAGGATCGATTAATATAAGGACCAGACATCAAATACCTCATTCGGGCCCTGTGGTGCCAGAGTCTTCATATTGTAAATCCAATAGCTTTCTTGATTGGACAAAGCTTTGACCCTGTCACCTCCTCTCCTATTAGGAGGGACCACCTGTGATGGTTGGGGTAGCTGAGGGACTTAATAAAGAGAAATCCCAGCTATTTACCCCTAAATCCATGTAACTTGGCCAGCTATGTAAGGTTATTTCAGCCAAATGTAATTTAAAATCAGAGGGAGAACAGGGAATATATAATCCACCATGTCTGTAAAAATGCATTTCAAAGCATGTATTCTGTCATCCCTGTGACAATCCTTTCCTCAATCAACATTGTTCTGTGATGTGATTTGGGCTAGCTGTGTGTAATGCTAAGTCCTGTCTTTTACATAATTACCTTATGTCTGTATTTATGCCTGTTTTAGCAATTCCCCCCAGCTTAGGTACAGTAGTTGGTATTGTGATGGAATTAATATGCAAGAAAGTACATTAGATATTCCACTGTTACTGTCATTTCTAGGGAGAAAGACTAAGTAATTCACTCAGTTGAAACTCTCCATAGAAATAGATCAGAACAAAGGGGAGGGGGGATTAGTTAAATGAATCAGTTATCAGGCCTGAGCCCCAGGCACTGTTTCTCCTGGCTGGCTGCCTTATGTTAAAGGATAGCCACCAAGGGGTATATAAGGGGTGCTGCTGATCAGAGAATCAGTTATCCTTCAGAGAGAGAGACACTCTGGGAAGGAGTGTGGAGATTCCCTCAGTTATCCATCCTAGAAGTCCACCTCTGGGAAAGAGTGTGGCATTTTCAGGAGTCCATCTCTGGGAAGGAGTGTGGAGACTATCAGAGGGAGAGACACTCTGGAAAGGAGTGTGGAGTTGGACTATGACCAGCTGGAGGTTCATGTCAGAGTGGCTGCTGTGTGCAGCACTCTGATACCCTGAAGCAGAGAAGCGGACAGGGGAAACCCATTTGAAGTGGGTCCCTGCACCAAGGAAAGGTAGATCTCCTTCCCCAGGCCCCCGAAAGTGTGTATATTTTTGTATTTTGTAGTTCTGTGTGTTTCCGAGGATTTATCCAAAATAAACCTCATTTTATTTCACTATCTTGTTTCGCCCTGTGATTGATCCCTTAAATATAAATGGTGTTAAAAGTCCTGGTCTACCGTGACACCACCTGAATGCCTTTGTATCTTAAAAGGGTTGGAGCACTATCATGGAACATTTTTAAATGTCCAGGAACACTATGTTTATCGTAGTTGATTTTTATGTTTCTCATATGTTCCAAAATACGGGTTTTAAGACACCGCTTGGTGCGTCCTATATACAGATACACGACAAACATGGTTTTACAGGATATGCAATCATCAACGTTAAAAGTTTCTTTGGTAACATTTGAGGTAAATGTCCTACTATTGATATCAAATATACTACATGCTACACTTACCACATTTATAATTTCGTTTTGGCTTTTTAGACAACCAAGTCAAATCTATAGGGGACTGAGTGTTTAGACCAATATCACTCGGTGCAAGACAGCTTTTTAGGTTTCTCTCTTTACGATAAATTAAACTCGGTCTATTCTCTAAATGTGGACCTAAAATGGGATCATTAGACAGCATATTCCAATGACAATTAATAATATCCTGTATTTTGAAATTGACCGAATTATAATCTGTAATGAAAGGCACTTTAATAGAATCTTTTGCATCTTTCATAATATTACAGGTGGCGGAAGCACTTCTTTTAGTCAATAGAGAATATCTATTCATTGCAAATACCTTGCCTAGAGACTCTGAGACAATTGATATTCTAGCCTCTCTGTATAAACTTCTCTAATAGAATCTCTGACTGTTTTTCTAAATCTTCTATCCGACTACAGTTCCTTCTCAGGCGCATGAACTGCCCCAGTGGTATATTATTAATCCACAATTTGTTGTGCTTGCTGGAGGCTAATAAAAGACTTTTAGTATCAACCTATTTCTGAGAGTGGAGTTCTTCTCTCTTCCTATTTATGGACCTCTCTCCCTACCCCTGTCTCTGGGTAGAAAAAGGGTGGTGCTTAGCATCTGCTGAGTCACCCTAGACCAGGTGACCCTTTCAGCATATTCTAGAAATGAGGTGCGGCCAGACCCCTGCCTAGTCGTTTTGCAACATATTATCTAAGGAAAATAACTAGGAGTTAACTCCTTGAATCCCTTGCAGTGTGTGTGCAGCGCACAGCCAAAGAGGATGAAGAGCAGGTCTGGCAAAAAAATATTTTATTGTCCATAAAATAGAGGGTTACAAACCTTCTACGCGTTTCGTGCGATACGGGCGCTAAAGCTGCACACTGATGGAGAGAATCACTGGAGACACAAAGTTGTGAGTACGTTTACCTGAGGCCAGCCTATGAGGTTAGGGGGGGGTGTCTCCGTGCACTTACCCCCACCTTCAGGGTGACTAGAGCCCCACTATAGGTTTAGTACCTCTTATTGAATATTACCCAGTGTATACCTCTCTCCTTTCATTTCAAGAATATAGGTCCCTGTACTTTTGAGCACCATACTTCCACACATGTATTGCTACAATACTCACCTGCACGACAAATACAGGCCTTCTTGTGAGATAACATTCATATAACAAACCATTAATTTCCATTAACTTAAATGAAAGATGATGCATTGTTTACTGTGCATTGCTCTGTTTCTTGCTATACTGAGCAGAGACCAGAGAGCAGGAGAGAGTGACAATAACTGGGATATAGTTACAAGAATTTAAATTACAGAACATTTTCTAAATCTGATAACAGAATATCTCTACATGAGTTTAAAGGAGCAGTTTATTTTTCATTTTGTTCACATGTCGGCGCTGTACAGTAGAGTGTCAATTCTCACTTCTAGTTTATTTTTTCCTTCTCACTATTTTTTAAGCTGTGTATTTGATTCTTAAATAATGTGCCAAAACCTACATTATTATGGCTGCTAACCCCTCTCAATTACATTAATCAATTGCAAAGAACCGTATCCGAAAAGATTAAGATAAGATATTTTTGTATAAGATACTTTGTAGTCTGCTTTGCAAACGGCTCCGTGCTGCCGTATGGACCTGGGAAAGTGAGAATAATTAACAATAGCTGAATCTACTGCTGACTGGGAATTTTTAAATAAATAAAAAAAAAAATAAGGTTGGTAATCTGCTTTAAAATGCATCTCATGGATCTTGTTTTCAAAATAGGTCCGATTGAAGGTAATAATAACAAATATTACCCAGAATAAAAATGTTTTTTTTTCTATTAAATAGTATAGACTTTTAAACAAAATCAAGAATAACTTACATAAACAAATTCATTGTTTAGCTCTGCAAAAGGCAAATTTTGCCATTTCCTACTGTAGTGTCCCCTTGTGGTCAATCCAAGCATTTAAAAGAAAAAAAATTATAGTTTCAATTATGACAATAAATTGATATTGCAACATTGTGGCCCAGATCTACAAAGGGGTGCTAAGCTTTCTAATAGCTAACATATTCATTTAAATTAA
Organism: Ascaphus truei; assembly: GCA_036426205.1. NCBI lineage: Eukaryota > Metazoa > Chordata > Amphibia > Anura > Ascaphidae > Ascaphus > Ascaphus truei. The sequence goes on from WSYH01011131.1 coordinate 11,138, forward strand.
AATGTTATTATTATTTATTAATATTACAGTATATTGTATGTGTACTGGGTGACTTTCCATGCATAGTGGCTACGGTCTAATCCATTTCAGATGAAATTAGCTGAAGTGTGAGTTAGAAATAGACTACTCTGCAAATAGAATTCATTAAAAATCTAGAAGGTACAAGAAAATATTATAAAAATTATTTTAAAAAACAGTATATTAATTTGGCAAAACAGAACACCAAAAGGTCATGTATCAACAACATATCTCCCCCCATGTTGTACAGAGGAATGTTTAGAGAGGTCTATAAGTCAATGGGTTCTCTTATACTTCTGTTATGTTATGAGTCCCCACTTAATGGAGCTATGTGGATCTGGATCCAAGTCCTCAAATACTGTACACATTGGACATTATATAGCTCAAGAAAGAAATGTACACGTAGGTTAGTGACTATGTTTTGTATTTTTTCCTGATGCTGTCCGAGTCTTCCAGTCGGATTTAAGAATTAGCCTCAAGATAATCTGAGTTCGACTGGCTTGCTCTATACTCACTATTGTCTATAGTAACATCATGGTTCATAAAACGTACAGGGGAATGGCAATCCCTTCTGCATAGTCATCCTACATGACATGATGGGGGTACTAACCTGAGTGAGTCCACACAGTTGACTCATTAAGGCCGTTAACCCCTTTACTGAAATAGTACTCCCCAAAGAGGGGGCTACACAAGGACTAGGGGATGCCCTATATAATTTTTAGCATGCATACATAAAACAAATAATAGGAAAAACCTTTATAACCAACAAACAGTTTACTTGTGAAATTGCCACTCAATTTTGTGACTGTACATAGCAATGTTGGGCTTAATAGTGATTACGCTAAATTCATGGAAGGCCAGTCCATACATTACTATTTACACCAAATGTTGTGACTGATACTTCTTATGATTTTATACAAATTGATCATTTGAAATGTTGCAAATTAATGCATTGCATAAGAGTGTTTAGTGTCACAATTTAGCAAAAAAAACTACCAAACTGAACCCTATAGTGCCCAGTAACCGGTTATTATGCAGCTTACTCGGGCCATCCAGAATTTTAGAGAAGGAAAGCTCATAAAAGTTAAGTTCTAAATTAAAAAAATTAATTAATTAAATACAACGTTGCGCCTTACTCAGTTTGCATGAGACAATACTGTAACTCTTATACTGTATATCAAAAGTAAAAAACAACTAGCATTATTAAGTATATTTTCACACAGAAGTACACTTGGCCTTATTTGTCCATCTGTTACTTCTCAAACATATTTTTGGCTTTTCTTGTTTATATTATTTTGTTTCTTTAATCCCTTATTAAACCTAGAGTCAACCATACATTTTCCAATACTGGAAATTGTATTGGGTTTATTATCTACAATCAAAAACAGTGCTAGAAAATGCCTGCTCAAAGAATGTCTTCTTACTTAATATAGTGATTAATTTGTATATTATGTTCACACATCCATTACCTTGGCTCTTACTGTACATCTAAATAGCATAACTAAAAGATCCATTAAATATTTTCAAGGACCAGACTGATTTTAGACAAAGACAAGTTTGAGTGTTAATCCATTCTGAAGCAAAACAGGAATCTATATTTATATTATGATCCTTCAAAGAAATCTTAAAATCATAACACCACAGTTACCTACAGTACAACATGAAATTTAAATGTAAAAGTAGTAAAGAACACAGGCAACAAATGTCTACAGTATGATTTGTAAACAGTGGGATTTTGTAGATATATTGAACTAATTGAAAAATTATGTATCTGGAATTTTTTTCCCTACGGAAATGCACTCAATTCCCATCTTTTGAACTGCTCCATAACCATTGTATAAACGGTATAAGCTGCCTCCCCGGGCTGGATATGGTTTTCAGTCCCATTCATGTGGTGCTACTGAACTCTTCTCCAGGTCTGAGGTGAGCTGCACCTCATATTGAATAGGGTAATTACAAATAATTTGGCATGCATGCAAATAGGTATAGATAATATCATTTATATTAATAATTTATCACCAAACCGTCTGGGAATAAACAACTCATTGAGACTCCAACAGACCAACAGAGACGCATGTCCTAGTTACTTGTATTAAGTAGATTCAATTTTAAGTATCGACGGAAAAAAACATCGGACAAACACCATTTGTTTTTTCCTAGATTTTGCAAAGGCTTTTGATAATGTTGATCATGTTATCTTGCTTAACAAACTCTAGTGCTCTGGAATAGGGAAGCATGCTTTAAATTGGTTTCATTCCTACCTGTAGATCCCAACATGTGTCTATCTCAGGCTCTAACTTCAACCCCTTGGATATCACCTGTGGTGTCTCGTAAGGCTCTGTTCTGGGGGCCCTACTCTTCTCAGTGTTCATCAATGATCTTCCTACAGCTTGTAAGGGAGCTTCAATACACCTGTATTCAAATGACACAATCTTATATGCACACAGCCATAGCCTCTCCGACCTTGAACACATATTTCAATCTGACTTTTTGAGACTTGAAAATTGGATTTCCCCAAACAAACTGTTTTAAACACTGACAAGACTGTAACAATGGTATTTGGGAAAAATGCTACATTTTTAAAGCTTCCAATGACTGAGCTCCAGATCAGAACCAACGCTAATACCACCCTAACTCCTATTACTAGTTTTAAATACTTGGGCATATGGTTTGACTCCCATTTAACATTTGGGATGCAAATTGATACCCTGACATACAGAACCTATGCTAAACTAGGTGTACTTTATAGGAAAAAATCCTCCCTAAGTCTGATGGTCAGAAAACGTATCGCACAGCAGATGCTAATGCCAATTATCGACTACGTGGGCATAGTATACGGCTCGGCACCCCAAACCCACCTTAGCAAACTTGATACCCTCTACAATTCAATATGCAGTGTTGTTCTCCAATGCAACTACAACACACATCACTGCGAAATGCTCAAAGAACTAGATTGGTCATCACCTGAGTCTAGGTGCAAACTTCATGTTTCCTGTCTTGCCTTCAAATACTTTCTGGGAAAGCTACCTGTCTACCTGAACAAGCTCGGACAATAGAGAGAAATGCTGCACACCTCAATGTAGAAAAAATAATGATACAGTTACCGGTGCTCCAGTGTTTGCACGAAAGCCTGCAATCAGTCCTGGATAGATGAAGAAAGGAACATAGGGCACAACGGGTTTGGCATATCCAAACTCCTTTATTGAGCCAACACTGAACAAGCTCCTCACCCCTACCACATGCAGCACTTATCATCTGTGATCTGACTCCAAAAGACTATTCATGGTCCCAAGGTTCAGCAAAGTATCCGGCCGCTCCTCCTTCTCTTACCATGCACCCCAAAACTGGAACAATCTATCGGAGACTCCCACAGCCACCACCCGTCTAAGTTCTTTCAAAACTAAAGCTTTCTCATTTTTTAATCTGGGGTGTAACTGTTACATACGCCTTTAATAAATATATATATATATAATCTCTAACTGTGCATGCAATGTCCTGTTCACTTATGTAACTATGTATTGTAACCATTGTGATACCCATACCACGTCGCGGCCTCTTTTAGTCTTAGAGTAAGGTCGGAAACATTGTATTTCTCTATACAGTGGGTTTATTTCCACGGATAAATCATACACCAACAGGCTCACTGTCCCTTTAAGTAAAAAAAGAAAAAGAAAATAAATACTTATTCCCGTTAGGGAAAATAACTCAACTTTGCTTCAGCCGTTTCTAACGACAACTGGCCAACTATACTGGTTCCCAGCTTAAAACATGTTGTTAAGACTAATATGGCTTGACATCGACAATGCGAGTCCTCACGACTGATACAAACTCCTCACTATACATGGTGGTTGACATTCGTCGGAGTCCTGCAGGCTCTACGCTCGTCCACAAGCAGAACCCAGACACCTGGGATATCACCTGTGGTGTCTGCGTGTTCTCGGTGTGCGTGCTGAATGGGTACTCGGAGTGGGACGAGCACTACACACGGAGAGCTCTTATCGTGCATGTGTTACATCACCTGATCTCCTAACAGCTTGTAAGGGAGCTTCAATACACCTGTATTCAAATGACACAATCTTATATGCACACAGCCATAGCCTCTCCGACCTTGAACACATATTTCAATCTGACTTTTTGAGACTTGAAAATTGGATTCCCCAAACAAACTGTTTTTAAACACTGAACAGACTGTAACAATGGTATTTGGGAAAAATGCTACTTTTTAAAGCTTCCAATGACTGAGCTCCAGACAGAACCAACGCTAATACCACCCTAACTCCTATTACTAGTTTTAAATACTTGGGCATATGGTTTGACTCCCATTTAACATTTGGGATGCAATTGATACCCTGACATACAGAACCTATGCTAAACTAGGTGTACTTTATAGGAAAAAATCCTCCCTAAGTCTGATGGTCAGAAAACGTTATCGCACAGCAGATGCTAATGCCAATTATCGACTACGTGGGGATAGTATACGGTCGGCACCCGCACCCAAACCACCTTAGCAAACTTGATACCCTCTACAATTCAATATGCAGTGTTGTTCTCCATGCAACTACAAACCACATCACTGCGAAATGCTCAAAGAACTGATTGGTCATCACCTGAGTCTAGGTGCAAACTTCATGTTTCGTCTTCTTGCCTTCAAATACTTTCTGGGAAAGCTACCTGTCTACCTGAACAGCTCGGACAATAGAGAGAAATGCTGCACACCTCAATGTAGAAAAAATAATGATACAGTTACCGGTGCCTCCGTGTTTGCACGAAACCCTGCAATCAGTCCTGGATAGATGAAGAAAGGAACATAGGGCACAACGGGTTTGGCATATCCAAACTCCTTTATTGAGCCAACACTGAACAAGCTCCTCACCCCTACCCATGCAGCACTTATACATCTGTGATCTGACTCCAAAGACTATTCATGGTCCCAAGGTTCACAAAGTATCCCCGGACCGCTCCTCCTTCTCTTACCGTGCCCCCCAAAACTGGAACAATCTATCGGAGACTCTCACAGCCGCCACCAGTCTAAGTTCTTTCAAAATTAAAGCTGTCTCCCATTTTAATCTGGTCTGTAACTGTTAGATACGCCTATAATATATATTATCTCTAACTGTGCATGCAATGTCTTGTATATAATGTATGCCCTGTTCACTTATGTAAGTATGTATTTGTAGCGCTGTTTCCTCCACCCTATGGGAAATGTGGTGGCTACTAAGTGTGTGTGGTGCTTTACCGGCGACTCACAGGAGGCGTGAACCTCCACTGCTCGAGCCTGGGGTGTACCTGGATCATCCGGTGACAGCGCCTCCACCTGTGAGGGACCCTGACAGCACTGGATAACCCCTTCACAGGACCCAATGCAATAAGTACACACAGCGTATATGATAACAGGTTTACTGAACATGCAAATAACAGTTCACAGACTAACACAGGCCTCGCAGGGCCGTACTCTCACACCATGCCCTCTGTCCAACCACCCTATCCACACCCTTGTGGGGGTTTCCCCAAAGTACTGAGGTACCCTGGGCACTCCACCTCCCAGTGTCCACAGGAGCCAACCCGCCCAATATATGTGTGACAGCGCTGCACACAATCAGTGTTAGAGTTGGTGCACTTGTAGATGGGGTATGATACCTGCCAAGTGCTCCAGCACTCGTTACCACCGACTGAAGTAAAGCCGCCTGGTCCCATGCCGTCCCCGTCAGTGATGGTGTCCGCCTCCACGTGGGTTGGTATCCAGCTGGAGGGTCCCACCTTGACGAGAGTCTCTAGCCTTGCGTGGTGGTCTGGTCCCAGACCACAGGCCGCATCTGCTGCGTGACGTCCTGCTGTGTCCCTGACACTATGGTGGCTAATTGGGGCAGTGTCCCTATCTAAGGGCCTGTCCCTGTAGCAACAGACGACAGAGAAGCCCAATGCTACATCCAACATGACAGAAACACACAGTAAAATACTTATATATTCTCTTGAAATAGGGTCATTTAGTTTAACCCTTTGGCCAAAGCGTTGTAAGCTTGTGAGCCACGACAAGGCAGACACCCGTTCGCAAGTCCTAACACCACCAGATAAAATACTAATATACCTCTATTAGGATTAAAATTCTAATTTACCTCTATTAGGAGGGAGAAAGACCACAGTGGGTCTATATCCAGCAGAATGAAAGGACCTGCAAACTAGGGAAGTGGGGAGGGGCGGGCTTAAAACCTGGGAAGGAGGAGCCACTAACCTCCAGCAGCTGAAACAGCTGGGAATAGGTTAACAAAACACAGAACCCCAGCCACGCTCAATAGCACTCCATTTTGACACATATACATATATATTTTGTGGGGGCTCAGGGGTTCCCAAAAAGAGCTTGCTGGGGTTCTGTGTTTTGTTAATCTATTCTCAGCTGTTTCAGCTGCTGGAGGTTAGTGACTCCTCCTTCCCAGGTTTTAAGCCCGCCCCTCCCCACTTCCCTAGTTTGCAGGTCCTTTCATTCTGCTGGATACAGACCCACTGTGGTCTTTCTCCCTCCTAATAGAGGTAAATGAGAATTTTAATCCTAATAGAGGTATATTAGTATTGCCATGACATTCCGGTATGCAGGTACACATTATATAACACGCCACGAGGGCGTCAACATCACTTGCGCCTCGGCGGACGCCAACAATAACTTGCGCCTTGGCGGACGCCAACAACACTTCTCCCAATCCCACCACCGGGTGATCCCACCCCGTGTCCAAGTATGCTATGCAGTTCTCCCGCTCACAACAGGCCTTATGTGTGTGTATGGGTGTCTGCGCAGCCACTATGTCTCGGGTGAATGAGAGTTACAGTTGGTGCACTTGATGAAATACCTGCCGAGCACTCCGGTGCTCGGAACTGCCACGATCTTCGAAAAGGTTCTCTGAGTAGACAACGCTTTTTCCCTCGCTAGGGTCCGGGGTGCTCCCTCTCAGACTTTGGCAACTCCAAGGGGGTCGGAGCCCCGATCTCCCTCTCGACAGAATAGTCCCGGACAATACTAACAGCTCTGGGGTAAGACCCTTACTAAGGCGGTCCCTAGCTCAGCTTCTCTCTAAAGTGACTCAGGGCTAGCTGGGCCGGGGGCACCTGGCCTGCGCCTTGGGGTACAACCTCCCCGCACAGTATCTCCGTCTCCTCGTCTCTATCCGAAGCTCTGACTCCACGTGCACGCAACCACTGCCTATATCTCTGGCAACTCCCCCGCCCATAGGCTAAACGCGCTCACCTGACCCTCCCCGTGGAGGCTGCTGGGTCAAGGGACTGCTCCTCTCCCGCCAAAATGTATTCTCCTCCTTCGGGGGCTTTTGCAACTAATCCTAGCATGCGCAACCTCCCATTACTCGGGGTGAATCAGGGGTCACGGCTACATCTATTTTGTTGGGGCTCAGGGGTTCCCAAAATGAGCTTGCTGGGGTTCTGTGTTTTGTTAACCTATTCTCAGATGTTTCAGCTGCTGGAGGTTAGTGGCTCCTCCTTCCCAGGTTTTAAGCCCGCCCCTCCCCACTTCCCTAGTTTGCAGGTCCTTTCATTCTGCTGGATATAGACCCACTGTGGTCTTTCTCCCTCCTAATAGAGGTAAATGAGAATTTTAATCCTAATAGAGGTTTATTAGTATTTTATCTGGTAGTGTTAGGACTTGCAAACGGGTGTCTGCCTTGTCGTCGCTCGCAAGCTTACAACGCTTTGGCCAAAGGGTTAAACTAAATGACCATATTTCAAGAGAATATATAAGTATTTTACTGTGTGTTTCTGTCATGTTGGATGTAGCATTGGGCTTCTCTGTCGTCTGTTGTATACATATGCCACGCTCAATAGCACTCAATTTTGACACATATACATATATATATTTTGTGGGGGCTCAGGGGTTCCCAAAAAGAGCTTGCTGGGGTTCTGTGTTTTGTTAACCTGTCCCTGTAGCAGCCACAAACTTACAGGGGTGTCGGGCCTATCTGGGAGTCTCTGGCCTAGTGCAGGTGCCTACTGACACCCTGCACCTACACCCTCACACTTCCGTGTCCCAGCTCCGACTGCCGTAGTCTCAATGCGCCAAATGTATCAATCTTCCGGTGCAGAAAACCCTTGCAGCCCTATTGGCTAAGCTTATCCACCTGACATATATTTCCCAGGGGCTCATGGGGGTTGTAGTTCCCCATGCGGAGCCTATAGTTAACATGGCTGCCACTTGACAAGCTTCTGTGCATGCGCATTCTTCCTGTGATGGCCGCCACAACTGTGCTTGCACTGTGCATGTGCGAGGAGTCCCAAAATGGTCACCGCAACCTCAGGCTGTACTGCGCATGTGCGAACTCACACTGCGCATGCGTGGCCAATTCCAATATGGCGGCACCCTACAACGGAAGCCACTGCGGACCTCCTGTGTCTCACTCGCTATCCTGACTGCTTGCACGCTACCGCAGCCCACCTCGCGCTCTCCCTAGACTCTGTTGGCGGTCGCAGCCACAGCGGAAGCTAAGGGGACGAAGGGCGACCTGGCCACATATTGTAACCATGTATTATTTGTCATCTTAACACTATGCCCAGATCATACTTGAAAACAAGAGGTAACTCTCAAGGTATTACTTTCTGGTAAAACATTTTATAAATAAATAAAATAAATAGAAGTCCTTTTTAAAAAATATAATTCATAGAATTTATAAATATGCATCTATCACATAAGAATGATCTGCTCTTCAAATAAAATAAAATATTGTGATACAGTAGTAATTGATTCTTAAAGGCTTTGAAGCAGAAGGCCTAGCCACAGTAGAAGAACAAATGATAAATACACAAATATTCGATAAATCATAAACCCCCTAAAAGTCGCAATGGTCATAAATGCGTGCATAATGCGTGCCTTCACAACCACCATGGTTAATAAGTAATTCATAGCTCTAATGCCAAAACAGTAGCGGATTAACTCACCCTGCAAAAAAAGAATATGAAATACTGTAGCACATCAGTTCCTTACCCATATTAATATAATAACAAACCACACTTTCCCCTTTCCCTATGCCCAACCAACCCCTTTGTATCATGGACTAGCAATTTACAGTACCAACACGACAAATAGGGCAGTAAACTGGAGCCCTAGAAAAAAAACATAGCATGTGCACACATAATATTATGTAACACCTCTCCGCCTTACCCCCCCCCTCATCCCCCCCCCCCCCCGACAGGCTGGTACTTCTCCGTTTGCAGCGCCTCCATCCTGTAGGGAGCTGCCAGAGGTAGAGAGTAGTCCCTACAGGAACCCCATCTCAGTAACCACACAGAGGCCAGGAGCGGTTCACCCTTTATTTGGCAGGCCAAATCTGATTCCTTCTTGTGCAAGTTAGGTACTGTATACACCTGACCTGACAGTCATGGAACATCTTCTCTCGCATCTTGCATTTGGTTACTTCCCTGACTAGGCCCCCAAGGGCTTGAGGCCCCTAAGGCTAGACGCCATCCCCTTTGCCCCAAATGGGTTAAGGGAGACACTGCCTCACTCTCTGGGGAGTAGGCTACATCCTGGAAACAACAACTAAATTTGGGTAAGGAGCATCGTATATACCTGGGGAGGGGTTAATAAACCTGCCCCAAACTGGGCAGGTTTTAGATGAAGGACTGGTAACAAACCACACTACATGTTACCAAGTAACACCCCCTTACCCCCAGACATGACACTCCCAACTGGGAGAGGCTGGGATTGACCCGGCGATCTTGGTACATGTTGGCACCAATGACAAATTTAGAAAAAAGATGGAGGGTCCTAAAAAATGATTTCAGGAATCTAGGTCAAAAGCTTAAGACAAGCACCTCCAAGGTAGTATATTCTGAAATACTGCCAGTGCCATGCGCTACCGCAGGGAGACAGTCAGGTATTAGGGAGGTTAATGCATGGCTAAGAAAGTGGTGTAGAAAGGAGGGTTTGTTTTTTATAGAGCACTGGGACTCCTTTTCTGAGTGGTGCCATCTTTATGCTATGGACAGATTGCACCTCAATGAAAAGGGATCTTCTGTGCTAGGGGGGAGAATGTTAAAAAGGTTGGCGAAGATTTTAAACTAGGATGGAGGGGAGAGGAATGAAAAAGATAAACTAAATAGAATCGATGAGGAAACAAGGGGTTATGGAGGTAGAATGTGGGCAAGTACGAGTTTGAAAAGCAGCAAGACCCCCATAGTAAATACAAATAATACAAAAAAAACTTCTAAAGACTAAACCAAATTGGTGTAGAAAGGAAGGAGCAGATAAGTTAATAGTACAGGCTGTAAAAAACAAACTTAAATGCATGCTTGCTAATACAAGAAGCCTGACAGATAAAATGGGGAGCTTGAATTAATAGCTGGAAGGGAGCAGTATGATATTATAGGCATTATTGAAACATGGTGGGATG
>WSYH01001133.1:0-32799 GCA_036426205.1 Ascaphus truei
AGGCCAGAATCTACACTTGTGTTAAGCATCCATTTTGTCTGATCATAACTAGTTAAGATTCTGTAGTCAGCCTTTTGCTGAAATATAAATCCTAAATGCACTAGGTTTCTGCCAAATTACATTTCCTTTCTTCCTGCTCAGGATATTGCTAAGATACTTTTTGTATTGTCAGTCTCCTGCTCTTTTAGTTAGAATATAATAGACTGATTCTTTGAAATAGGTAAAATAGTATAATTTAGTTGCTAGAGATTCAAGGTCTCTTTTGATAACAGACAATGAATAAGCTATATATTCAGACATTGCTTGCATTGGGAGAAAAACGTCCCAAAATCATGCCACTAAAATGTCCTGCCCCTAAATCACCCCTCTAATCAAAGCTACGCCCAAGACACACCCAGGTTGCGCCTATGTTATGCCTATGTTACGCCTATGTTACGTCTCTAACCAATATCTTCTTTTTCTGGAATAAAAGTCATTACCCTATGAGTAATAAATTGAGACAAAAGATTTGAAACCTGGCTTGCGTTACATTTCATTTCTTTCATATTCCCGGGCCTGTAAGTTCAAGAAAATCGTAGATAACAAGTTGCAGGGCGTGAAAGCTTCCTGGGGAAGTCTGCTGCAATATGGTGCAGAATGTGTATCCAGTCACAAGGCCTTCAGCTTTCTTGGCAGAGGAAAGGTTCCTCTCAGTTCTGAAGCCTTGGCGAGAAATAAAGGTTTTCCTTCAGTAATAAACAAAAAACATCACTATACATTCCTTATATTACCAAGACAAAAACCCAACATAAACGGCAAAATAAAATTTCCATTTCATACTAAGTAACTTTCAAAAGGAAACACAAAAACAACCACCCGAAGCATTACATTTTATACTTTCTGTATTTCCCTGTCTTTAAGGATTCTTTCTACTTGCTCTAACATACCCTATGCCTTTAAATTGCTCTGTGCGATGCCCTTTAAAAATTCATAAAAAAATTCTAATGTAGCGAAACCAAGTTCTTCCCTATACTTCCTCAGATGCTCTGTTTCCACTGCTCTTACTCTCTGTCACTGACCCCCTTTACTTTCCCTATTCTCTCCACTTCCACTCTCACTTCTACTTTCCCCCATTACCTTATGTTCAGATGCTTTCACCTCCCCTCCTGAGACCTCCTTGTTTTTTGGTTCTTACTTACCAACAACTGTCCTCTTCCCTACTTCTCCTTCACTCTAACTTCTGCTTACTTTCTCCCTCTTTTCTGTATCTATTCCAACCACTTTCCCCTTACTATCTCCCGCTGAATTTGCCTCTTTTACCTGTGCAATCCCTTTTTGGCCTGCCTTTTCTTCACTTTCATTCCCACTTACTCCACTTACACTTCTCTGTATTTTAGTTCCTTCCACGCTTATCTGACATTATGAGGACGAGCTATTGCTCTCACTTCTCTCCTTCTCCCTCACATCTCCCCTAGCCTCTTTTATTTTAACCCACTGTACATGCTCCTTTTTTTTTGTATCAATTTTTTTATGTGAGAACAACATACATTTTGCATGGGTACAACAGTTTCATAGGCACATGACATGTATCTAGTCTATATAAAGCATGTTGTAGTCTCAGTGAGGGTGTATTTTCCTAGGTGGGTAGGAATGTAGTGGGGGGGGGAATGTGGGGAAGGTGGTGGGGGGGGGTGACGTACTGGGGTGGGGAGGAGAGGGGGTGTGGGGGGGCGGTCCGTGTTTATGGGCTTCCTCTTCATTGTGTTTTGGGGGGGACTAAAGCAGGCCTGTTCCCGTCGGACCACCCCAGGGGCCCCAGGTGTTCCGGAATTGTGGCATTTTCTTGTGTAACATTGCCGTTAGTTTGTCCATGGACATCACTTCCTCTATTCTTGTCAGTACCGTGTTTTTTGCTGGAGCTTTGGTGTTTTTCCAGGCCGCTGCGATTGAGCATCTGGCTGCGGTTAGTATGGCAGTTATTAGTCTACTCATGGGCAGGTCTAGGTAGTCTATTGGTTTGCTCAGCACAAAGGTCAGGGGATCCAGGGGGAGTCGGAGCCCCGTGGTCTGTAGTATGAGCTCCTGGATCTTGGTCCAGAATCTCTGAATCTCTGGACATGACCACCAAATGTGGGCCATGTCCCCCTTTTGACCACAACCCCTCCAGCACAGATTGGGGGTGCCAAGGGAAGATCTGGCTCAGTTTAGCCGGAGTCAGGTACCACTGGAATAGTATTTTATATATGTTCACTTTATCACTTTGCAAATTGATGTCTTTGTGGACAGCTTCCAGATGTCCTCCCACTCGCCCATCTCTATCTGGACGTTAAGGTCCTCGGACCACTTCTGCATATATTGGTGGATTGGGGGCACTGTTGCCGACTCCATCCCCCTATAGATTTCCGAGATTAGTCCCTTCTGATAGGAGCCTTTGCGACAAAGGGTTTCAAACCTGGTTAGGGGGGGGGGGGAATTTGGTGTTCGGGGCTAGAGAGAGGAGGAAGTGTCCAATCTGCAGGAACTTGAATAAGTGGAGGCCTTGGTGGTGGTATTTGTCTCACAGTTCCTGTAAAGATGGTATGCCTTCACTCTTCAGCAGATCTGCAACCAGGCTTATGCCTAGACCTTGGAATTGGTTGAATTGTTCTTTGGAGCACCCGGGCGGGAAATGCGGGTTTCCAAAGATGGGGGTAAGTTGAGATTGTCAGGGCATGCTCACCACAAACGAGACGGGACCGTGGTGCTGAGGTGGGATAGGATATAACACCACCCACAGCCACGAGGGCACGTCTTGAGAGCAGAGTAGTCTGTGAGTCCGGATCGGGGCAGGAGAGGTACGGATGGTAGAGGGTGCGGTATGCAAAGTCTGGGGTAGAGAAATGGACGTAATCGTTTACCGTTTGCCAGGATCGGGATTCCAGAGGTGCGGAGAGTCGTTTTGCCGTATGCCGAGTTCAGGGTGCCAGAGGTGCGGGTAGACGTAGCGTAAGCCGGTTCGGTACACAAGGAGGACTGCAAAAACAAAACAGGACAAGACAGGACTAGGGAGGCAGAGAGTGATGAGAACAACTGGTTCTATGCTCAGCCAGCTCAGCCAACGAGTCAGTGACACTGTCGGTATATATAGGAGAGCGGGTCCAATGGCAGCGCAGCAGGTGGGGGGTGTGTGAAGGCCAGGCTAACCGCAGTGGATAGGTCCGTATGAGTCCCAGGGGGAAGCCATAAAGCCCGTAGTCAGACTGCATTGGATTGCAGCAATGGTTTGAGGTGCTGTGCCTTTAAGGGTGTTGGTGCGGCTCGTGTGGCCGTGCCTCTGTGTAGCTGTGCTTGGCGCCAGCTGACCGAGCGTAGCCACCGGACCGAGAGTAGAAGGGGAGTTTTGGCGTGCGCGCGGCGCGCCCACGTGGAGTAGTTTCGGCGTTCCGGAGATAGGCTGCCTGCGTGCCGGAGGACCCGTCGAAGCTGTGGTGAGTGAGGAGCACACGAGGGCGGCGTGACTTCCAGACCCTTACAGTACCCACCCCCTTCAGGGGACCTCCGGGCGTCCATGAGATGTCTTGGAGGGATTCTTACGATGGAAACCCTGAACGAGTTGAGGTGCGTGGAGGTGGGGAATCCAGGAACGTTCCTCTATCTGGTCCAAACCCCCCAGTGGACCAGATATTGTACTCCACCTCTGGAAATCCTAGAATCCAGGACAGCCTGAACCTCGACTCCTGTGTACCTTGGATCAGAACAGGAAGTGGAGGAGACTGGTCTTGAAAAGCGAGGACTCTGGAATGCTGGTTTAAGTACGATATATAAAAGACTGACGGAATCTTCATGAGGGTGGAAGGCGTAGACGATAAGCCACAGGATTAATCCTCCTGACCACAGGAAGGGACCGAGGAACTTGGGTGCTAACTCATGGGTAGGACTTTAGTCGTTGGATATTCCTGGAAGAAAGCCAAATACTCTCTTCCTGGGACGAATTCCGGAACCGGGCGTCGAAGGCGGTCAGCCTGGTTTTCTGTCTCCCTGTAGCCACCTTAAGTTCTCCTGAATCTCCGTCTTTCACTCGAATCCAGGGTTCTGAGATCGTTCAACCGACCGTGGTACTCGCTAGAGGATAAGAGGGAAAGGGTAGGAGCGGGAAGGATGAAAACCACAATTTAAGAAGAGGGAGTTCTTGAGTGGAGTCATTGCGAAGGGAGTTAAGAGCAAACTCAGCCGAAGGAAGCAGATCCAACCAATCATCCTGTGTATCGGTTATGAAACACCGAAGGTATTGTTCGGGTTTTGGTTGGCCCTCTCCATCTGTCCATTGGTCTGTGGGTGGTATCCCGAGGAGAATTGAAGTGAAATACCCATTTTCGGGAAAAGGCTCGCCAAAATCTTGACACAAATTGGTACCCACGTATCAGAGACGATGGTTGAAGGCACTCCGTGAAGACGAAAAAATCTCCTGAATGAAAATCCGCAAGCCTGGAGGAATTGGAAGACCCCTCAAGGGAAACAGGTGAGTCTGTTTGGAAAAACGATCAATGACCACAAGAATCGTATTGTTTCCTTTGGAGTCTGGAAGCTCTACAATGAAGTCCATAGAAATATGGTTCCAGGGGCGATCTGGAATGGGTAAGGGGAAGAAGAGGCCTGCTGGTTTGACCCGAGGTACTTTGTTGCGGGCGCACGTGCCCAACGCTTTAACAAACTCTCCACACGTTGAACAAGGTCGTTGTTTCCGTATCCTCTAGTGTCCTGCGATTTAGAGGAAATGGCACCCTTTTGCGGTGTTGGGGTGCCGGTTAGAGTCTTCCCTCCGGAACCTTGAACCCCTCGGAACTTGTGATTGTTCGGATCGAATTTTGTCCAAAATATCAAAGGAGTTGGCGGACAGGATCCATCTAAGAGGGAATAATTGTCTCTAGCTGTTCTTCAGACTTGTCCTCTGCCAGGAACTGTCGAGACAGGGCATACGCCTTTAGATTTTTGGAGCCAGGAATAAAGGGAGAAAAAAATTGAATCGTGGAAAAAATAGTGCCCAGCGGGCTTGTCGAGAGCTCAAACGAGTGCCCCTTCTAAGTAGAGAAGTTTCTTATGGTCTGTGAGTATGGTTATAGGTGTCTCCGTACCCTCTAAGAAATGTCTCCACTCTTCAAATGCCAACTTGATCGCCAAAGCTCCCAGTTCCCGACATCGTAATCCATTCTGCGGACGCAAATTTCTTCGAGAAGAAGGCACATGGGTGTAGTCTGGCTAAGGGGAGGTCCTTTTGGATAATACAGCCCATCCCCGATGTCCGAGGCATCTACCTCCAAGGTAAACGGAAGTTTAGGATCTGGGGGGTGAGGATAGGGGCAGACACAAAAGCTTTTTTAGCAGATTAATGCCGTTAGGCGGTCTCAGACCATGATGAAGGATCTTCACCCTACTTAGTGAGATCAGTTATGGGAGACACCGTAGAAGAAAAATTGCGAATGAAGCGTCTATATAATTTGCAAAACCTAAAAGCGTTTCACGGCTTTGAGAGTGGTCGGACGGGGCCAGTCCAAGATACCTTACGTTTCTCTGGATCCATATTGAATCCGAGTCAGAGATAAACGTATCCCAAAAAAGCCACCGACTTGAGATGAACTGACATTTCTCCAATTTCGCAAAGAGATGGTTCTCCCGGAGGCGTAACAGCACTTGTTGAATGTGTTTCATATGTTCTTGAGGAGATTTAGAAAGAGTAGTATGTCATTAGGTAAACGATTAGAAATGTGTTAAAAATGTCCCGAAAAATCTCATTGACGAAATCCTGGAAACTGTGGTGCGTTGCACAGAACCGAACGCGCATGACCAGGTATTCGTAGTGGTCGTCTGGGTGTTAAAAGCAGTCTTTCCCTCGTCCCCTTCACATATTCTTACTAAATTGTAGGCACTCTTAATCCAATTAAGAAAAGATAGTTGCTCCTGGAGACGGTCAAGAGTTCCGGTATCAAGGGCAGTGGGTAGCGGTTCTTGCGTGTGATGTTATTCAAACCCCGGTAGTCTATGCATGGACGAAGAGAAACCGTCCTCTTTTTGACAAAAAAGAAGCCTGCTCTCGACTGGAGAGGAATACTTTCGGATAAAACCCCTCTCTAAATTCTGCAATGTACGTGTTCATGGCTTTAGTCTCTGGGAGAGAGAGAGGAGGATCTTCCTTGGAAGAGGTGCCCCGGGTAGTCGGTCATTAGGACAATCAAACGAACGGTGCGGAGGTAGAACTCGGATCGTGCTTTGTCGAACACATCACGGAATTCCGTACACCAAGGTAGGGAATCAACCTTCTCTAGCAGGGTAGTCAACCCACCAATCTTCTGGAAAATCCTGGTACATTTCTGCCACAGAATCACTCCACTGGATAGGTTCCCGATCCGTCCAGTCGATGCAAGGCTTATGAGTTGAAGCCAAGGAAGACCCAAAAATCAACTCACAGAGGGAGTGTGGATAACATCGAGAGTAATGATCTCCGTATGGATGTCGACGAACTGCAGTAGGAGAGGCACCGTCTGAGCGTGATGAATGCCGGCTATAGAGGTCGACCGTTAATAGCTCCAGACCTACTGGCGTCTTCTTACTGATAATGGAATATTGTTCCGTCTAGCAAAAGTCTCATCGATGAAAATTGCCTGCGGAACCGGAATCAATGAACGCTCGTGCTTGAGTGTAAAATCCCTCTCCAGTCATGTTATTGGCAACATTATCTGGTAGGAGTACGTCTTTGACGATGGGAGAAAGTGTCAGTATTCCCAATGAAAACTCTCCGATTTCATTGAGAGTTGGCGTTTTCCCGTCTTGTGGGGACACTGGGGTAATATGTGACCGAATTGCCACAGTACAGGCAGAGACCGGCATTGCGCCGACGTTGTTTCTCAGCAGAAGACAGCTTGTTACCTCCCAACTGCATAGGTTCCGGGACCCTCCACGGAAGGGGGTGGTAGGAGCCATGAATGATGGAGCAACATGTCTTGAAACTTGTTTGACGGTAACGAGAACGTTCATTTCTCCGCTCCTGTAGACGCTGGTCCACTCGAACACACAGACTGATCAAATCCTTAGGTCAGTGGGACGTTCCCATGCTGCGAGCCACCTTTAGGGATTCAGACAGACCTTGCCAAAACGCTGAAGATAGTGCTTCGTTATTCCATCCCTGTCTCAGCAGCAAGTGTGCGGAACTCCACAGCATACCGGGCGACGGATCGATCTCCCTGGGTTATGTGATGAAGAGAAGATGCTGCCATTAATTGCCGTGCAGGGGTATCGAAGACTCTTCGGAATTCCTCGATGAAGAGATCGATGTCCTGTGTGAGAGGGCTTGTGTTCCCAGATGGGAAGCCCAGGTCAGCGCCTCGTTGATAAGAGCCACGATATAGCCGACCCTGGCACAGAAGAGACAACACGAGAGGCGAGAGTCGAAATTGGATGAGGCATTGGTTAAGGAAGCCCTAGATCCTTGGGGATCCCCGGCATAGTTTTGGGAGCCGGAATACGAGGTTCCAAAGCAAACGGAGGTGCTGGAAAGGCAGTTGCGGAGTGTGGAAGACACGGTGAGGTTGCCGACTGAGAGCTCGGACTTGAAACAGTAAGCAAATGAAGGCTTTGCTGTAACGTATCCATTCGCTATCAGCTTGTTCCAAATAAGTCTCTAATCTGGTGAAGAGATTAGTATGGGCATTTATAGTGCGCTCCACCTCAGCGGGTCCATGTTGTGGGGCTGAGCATATGTCAGGGCGTGCTCACCACAAACGAGACGGGACCGCGGTGCTGAGTGGGATAGGATATAACGCCACCCACAGCCACAAGGGCACGTCTGTGAGAGTAGGTAGTCTGGGAGTCTGGATCGGGACAGAGAGGTACGGATGGTATAGGGTGCGGTATGCAAAGTCCGGGGTAGAGATAAGGACGTAATGTTTACCGTTTGCCAGGATCGGGATCCAGAGGTGCGAGAGTCGTTTTGGCCGTATGCCGAGTTCGGGGTGCCAGAGGTGCGGTAGACAATAGCGGAAGCCGGTTCGGTACACGAGGAGGACTGCAAAAACAAAACGGACAAGACAGAACTAGGGAGGCGAGAGTGATGAGAAACAACTGGTTCTATGCTCAGCCAACGAGTCAGTGACACTGTCAGGTATAATAGATGAGAGCGGGTCCAATGGCCCGCAGCAAGGTGGGGGTGTGTGGAAGGGCCAGGCTACAGCAGGGATAGGTCCAGTATGAGTCCCAGGGGAGGACCATAAAGCCCAGTATCAGACTGCATTGGATTGCATCAATGGTTTGAGGTGGCGGTGCCTTTAAGGGGTTGTTCGGCTCCGTGTGGCCGCGCCTCTTGTAGCTGTGCTTGCGGCCGCGTGACCGATCGTAGCCGCCGGACGAGAGAAAGAAGGTGAGTTTTGGCGTGCGCGCGCCCACGTGGAGTAGTGATCGTCGTTCGGAGAGAGGCTGCCTGCGTGCCGCGGAAGGACCCGTCGGAGGCTGCCGGTGAGTGAGGAGCACGCCGAGGGGCGGGGACTCCCAGACCCTTACAGAGATGGGGTAGCTAACAGGCTATACTTCCCTTTGTTTTTTAGCCATACTTCCCATGTGCACCTCATTGCGCCCAGAACAATCT
The DNA here is from genome assembly GCA_036426205.1 of Ascaphus truei. Taxonomy (NCBI): domain Eukaryota; kingdom Metazoa; phylum Chordata; class Amphibia; order Anura; family Ascaphidae; genus Ascaphus; species Ascaphus truei. Next base: position 8,591 of record WSYH01001133.1, read on the forward strand.
CCCTGGTCCCCCCTCCCTTCCTGCCGGGGACCAGAGGTGGACCTGAAGGGTGGCGCTCGGCGTGGTGTGATTCGATCGCCAGCCAGCATTGTGGTGGCTGGGTCATAGTTCAGATCACCGCCTTTTTCAGCTGGGCCGCTGAGTAATATCTGATCAACGTCGGGGACCCCGACCCCCCTCTTGTTTAGGGGACAACATTACTGATCTGGAACTCTTGGCCGTTTTCCGTTCCAAATGAATTGGGACATGAGAGCCTTATATTTGTTAGGCTGCTATGGGGACTGGATAGGGAGTGTTTTGGAAAAAGTAGAGAGTAGTCTGCGGGAGATGGTTCATCTTAATTGAGAAATTTTACGAACCACGAGATTTGGAACTTTTTCCATTTCTCCAGGTCTTTTTTAATTGGTCAACAGGGGAGGGTAGTTGTATTGGTATAGGGAACCATATGTGTTAGATATTTTACCGCTAGATACTTTATATGTGTGGTGCTCCTCAATATTTAAAGTAGTTGAAGGAGCTGCCATTCTTGGTTGGGGGGATATTTTAGTGCCTCTGATTTGTCCATATTGACTTTATAATCAGAGACCGTGCCAAATTGATGGAGTGACCTTTTGAGATTGGGGAGGGAGACGTGGGGGTCCGCTGAGGTTAATATCACTCATCCGCGCATAAATAATTTTGTATTCCGTTTTGCCAATTTGAATGCCCTTAATTCTCTTATCCTCTCTGGCAGCCAGTGGCTCAATTGTGAGGGCGATTAGAGAGGAGAGAGGGGGCAAACCCTGTCTGGTCCTGTTTTTTATCTTGATTGGGTCGGAATATCCGCCCCAGATTTTGACAAGTGCTGTCGGTTTTGATAGAGACTCTGACCCCCTGCAGGAAGGGACCGCTGAATCCAAATTTCAGCATTGTTCGTTTAAGAAGGGCCCTTTGATTCTGTTGAACGCTTTTTTCTGCGTCGGGCTGAGAATCATCGCCTTAGTTTCCCATGAGGTGCACATGGTCTATTAGTATCCACAATTTTTTGCGGGTGTTTGTCAATGCCTGTCTGCCTGACACAAAACTACTTGATCTATATGAATGGGGTCTCGGGAGAATTGGATTGAGCCTATTTGCTAGGATTTTGCTGTGAGTTTAAGGGCGGTTTTAATAGGGATATTGGCCTGTAGTTGCGCATAGGAGGGGGTCCCTGCCTTCTTTTATGAATGATTGCAAGATTTGCCGCTGTGATTGTGGCGGCGGATCGGCTCTCCCAGCAGAAAGGAGATGAACATTTCTAGGAGGTATCGGGGATAGAGTCGGCAAGAATGTTTTATAGGAAGGCGTTGGAAAAGCCGTCGGGCCGGAGTTTTATCAGTTTTAAGGACCCTATTGCTCCTGAGAGATCTCTTGTTTGATTATCTACTTCCTCGTGCTAGGGAATGGAGATACACTGCTCTAAGTGTTCGAGATGTTTCCGGGGATAACTGGGTCGTGGGCGGCGGGGGGTGTAAATTGTAGAGGTGGAGTAAACTCTGGGAATTCCTCCCTATGCTCTTTCTTCCTGAATAGGAGATTTGTCCATTTTGGTGCGGAATTTTCGAGATTTGGATTTTCCTGGGCTCCCTCTAAATTTCGTGGCTAAGAGCTTGTCCGCTTATTACCCTTGTCGACAAACTTCTGTCCGGTCAATCTCGTGCCCGCTCCATCTCTTCTGTTGTGAATGTTTGAGGGCTGCCCTGGCTAGTTTAATTGTTTTAAATCTTTTTGGCGGCTGTAAATTAATGCTGCTGCTCAAGTTGCACAATTTTTGTCTGTTAGTTCTTTCTGCAGTTTAAGTTCTGTTTTTTTTTTGTAAGCCGCAACTGAGATTAGATCTCCCCGACGGAGGCTTTGTGTGCCTCCAGAGCATTGCCGGGCCCGACACTGAGCCCTTTTAATTTGGAAAAAGGAAAAAGGTAGACAGTTTTTTCTTTAATTAGTAGCTCTGTTTTCTGACACAGTGGTGTAGAGAGTCATTTAACTTCCATCTATATGAATTATTCTTTACGAAGGGAAGGGGAGGTGAGTTCAATGGGGGCGTGGTCGGACCGGGTGATTGGCCTCTTTTTGAGTGGGAGGAGGCCTGGAGGATGTTATTGGTGCCTAGAAAATAGTCGATCCTTGAGTATGACTGATGAGGGGGTGGAGAAGAGTATAATCCCTCTGACCCTGGTGCTGAGCCTCCAAATGTCTGAGAGGAGAAGGCTGCATTATGTCCTGAATTTTTTGGCCTTCTTTTGCCTTGTATATGGTGGGCTAGTGGGTGGATGTGCTGGGAGGGGGGCTCTCGGGGTTTTGATTTATCCTGTGTGTGGGAGGCAACCATATTGAAGTCCCAACCTATGAATATTGAGGAGAGACTTGTTGCTCCAGGGAGTCAAGTATGTTCTGTAGAAAACGTGGTTTGGTTATCGTTTGGGGCGTATACTGTATGTTGAGCAGGTGTGATGGGAGCCCGCTTGAGCCCTGAATCAGCAGGAATCGCCCCTCTGGGTCCGCTTGGTTTTGATTAGAATAAAGGGGATGTTTGTTCCTTATCAGAACTGCAACCCCTCTTTTTTTGCTTGGGAGGACCAAAATATGCCTGGGAAAAATACTTTTAAATGTTGTTGGTGGTGTAGTGGGAGTTAAGGTGTGTTTTTCTTGAGAAAGATGATATCTCCTTTTGATTTTTAACTCAAGAGGGTGCATGAATATTTCAAAGCATTTGACAGACATTTACACAGTAGTGACATTTGCTGCTGGATTGTTATTTGCATTCCATTATCATGCAATCCGTTCCTTCCAGGCTGATATTCAGTTCTTTATAACTAGAGACCCGCGTGCTGCCCGTGGGTCCTTGGGGGCACCGGGAGGGGAAAGGAGAGGTGAGGGGGGGGAGGGGGGAATGACCGGGGGAGGAAGAGGGGAGGGGGGAGGAGTGGAGAGAGGACAGGGGGCTGTGGGGGGGGGAGAGGGAGGGGGGATGGCAGTGGGGGGATGCGGAACCCGGCGGAAATGCGGGTTTCCAAGATGGGGGTAGTTATATTGTCAGGGCCTGCTCACCACAACGAGACGGGACCGTGGTGCTGAGTGGGATAGGATATAACCCACCCACATCACGAGGCACGTCTTGAGGCAGAGTAGTCTGTGAGTCCGATCGGGGCAGGAGAAGGTAGATGGTAGAGGGTGCGTATGCAAGTCTGGGGTAGAGAAATGGACGTAATCGTTTACCGTTTGCCAGGATCGGGATTCCAGAGTGTGCGGAAGAGTCTTTTGGCCGTATGCCGAGTTCAGGTGCCAGAGGTGGGGTAGCCGTGCGTAAGCCGGTTCGGTACACAGGGAGGACTGCAAAACAAAACAGGACAAGACAGGACTAGGGAGGCAGAGTGATGAGAACAACTGGTTCTATGCTCAGCCAACGAGTCAGTGACACTGTCAGGTATATATGGAGAGCGGGGTCCAATGGCAGCGCAGCAAGGTGGGGTTTGTGGAAGGCCAGGCTACAGCAGTGATAGGTCCAGTCTGATCCCTGGGAGGACCATAAGCCCAGTAGTCAGACTGCATTGGATTGCAGCAATGGTTTGAGGTGCTGTGCCTTTAAGGGGTTGGTGCGGCTCCGTGTGGCCGTGCCTCTGTGTAGCTGTGCTTGCGGCCGCGTGACCGAGCGTAGCCACCGGACCGAGAGTAGAAGGGGAGTTTTGGCGTGCGCGCGCGCGCCCACGTGGAGTAGTTATCGGCGTTCCGGAGATAGGCTGCCTGCGTGCCGCGGGAGGACCCGTCGAAGCTGCTGGTGAGTGAGGAGCACACCGAGGGCGGCGTGACTTCCAGACCCTTACAGTACCCCCCCTTCAGGGGCGACCTCCGGGCGTCCATGAGATGTCTTGGAGGGATTCTTACGATGGAAAGCCTGAACGAGTTGAGGTGCGTGGAGGTGGGGAATCCAGGAACGTTCCTCTGGTCCAAACCCCCTCCAGTGGACCAGATATTGTACTCCACCTCTGGAAATCCTAGAATCCAGGACAGCCTGAACCTCGTACTCCTGTTGACCTTGGATCAGAACAGGAAGTGGAGGAGACGTGGTCTTAGAAAAGCGAGGACTCTGGAATGCTGGTTTAAGTAACGATATATGAAAGACTGACGGAATCTTCATCGAGGGTGGAAGGCGTAGACGATAAGCCACAGGATTAATCCTCCTGACCACAGGAAAGGGACCGAGGAACTTGGGTGCTAACTTCATGGTAGGAACCTTTAGTCGGATATTCCTGGAAGAAAGCCAAATACTGTCTCCTGGGACGAATTCCGGAACCGGGCGTCGAAGGCGGTCAGCCTGGAGTTTCTGTCTCCCTGTAGCCACCTTTAAGTTCTCCTGAATCCTCGTCCATAAGTCTTTCAGCTGGGAGATGCGTTTGTCAACCGCTGGTACTCCTGAGGATAGAGGGGAGAAGGGTAGGCGGGAAGGATGAAAACCACAATTAATGAAGAAGGGAGATTCTTGAGTGGAGTCATTGCGAAGGGAGTTAAGAGCAAACTCAGCCGAAGGAAGCAGATCCACCCAATCATCCTGTGTATCGGTTATGAAACACCGAAGGTATTGTTCCAGGTTTTGGTTGGCCCTCTCCATCTGTCCATTGGTCTGTGGGTGGTATCCCGAGGAGAATTGAAGTGAAATACCCATTTTACGGGAAAAGGCTCGCCAAAATCTTGACACAAATTGGTACCCGCGATCAGAGACGATGGTTGAAGGCACTCCGTGAAGACGAAAAATCTCCTGAATGAAAATATCCGCAAGCCTGGAGGAATTTGGAAGACCCCTCAAGGGCCCCGATGTCCGAGGCATCTACCTCCAAGGTAAACGGAAGTTTAGGATCTGGGTGGGTGAGGATAGGGGCAGACACAAAAGCATTTTTTAGCAGATTAAATGCCCGTATGGCGGTCTCAGACCATGATGAAGGATCTGCACCCTACTTAGTGAGATCAGTTATGGGAGACACCGTAGAAGAAAAATTGCGAATGAAGCGTCGATAATAATTTGCAAAACCTAGAAAGCGTTGCACGGCTTTGAGAGTGGTCGGACGGGGCCAGTCCAAGATAGCCTTACGTTTCTCTGGATCCATATTGAATCCGGAGTCAGAGATAACGTATCCCAAAAAAGCCACCGACTTGAGATGGAACTGACATTTCTCCAATTTCGCAAAGAGATGGTTCTCCCGGAGGCGTAACAGCACTTGTTGAATGTGTTTCATATGTTCTTGAGGAGATTTAGAAAAGATTAGTATGTCATCTAGGTAAACGATTAGAAATGTGTTAAGAATGTCCCGAAAAATCTCATTGACGAAATCCTGGAAAACTGTTGGTGCGTTGCACAGACCGAACGGCATGACCAGGTATTCGTAGTGGTCGTCATGGGTGTTAAAAGCAGTCTTCCACTCGTCCCCTTCACATATTCTTACTAAATTGTAGGCACCTCTTAAATCCAATTAAGAAAAGATAGTTGCTCCCTGGAGACGGTCGAAGAGTTCCGGTATCAAGGGCAGTGGGTAGCGGTTCTTGCGTGTGATGTTATTCAAACCCCGGTAGTCTATGCATGGACGAAGAGAACCGTCCTTCTTTTTGACAAAAAAGAAGCCTGCTCCGACTGGAGAGGAATACTTTCGGATAAAACCCCTCTCTAAATTCGCTGCAATGTAAGTGTTCATGGCTTTAGTCTCTGGGAGAGAGAGAGGATAGGATCGTCCTCTGGGAAGAGGTGCCCCGGGTAGTAGGTCAATAGGACAATCAAACGAACGGTGCGGAGGTAGAACCTCGGATCGTGCTTTGTCGAACACATCACGGAATTCCCAGTACACAGAAGGTAGGGAATCAACCTTCTCTAGCAGGGTAGTCAACCCACCAATCTTCTGGAAAATCCTGGTACATGTCTTGCCACAAGAAGCACTCCACTGGATAGGTTCCCGATCCGTCCAGTCGATGCAAGGCTTATGGAGTTGAAGCCAAGGAAGACCCAAAATCAACTCAACAGAGGGAGTGTGGATAACATCGAGAGTAATGATCTCCGTATGGATGTCGACGAACTGCAGTAGGAGAGGCACCGTCTGTAGCGTGATGAATGCCGGCTATAGAGGTCGACCGTTAATAGCCTCCAGACCTACTGGCGTCTTCTTACTGATAAATGGAATATTGTTCCGTCTAGCAAAAGTCTCATCGATGAAATTGCCTGCGGAACCGGAATCAATGAACGCTCGTGCTTGAGTGTAAAATCCCTCTCCAGTCAGTGTTATTGGCAACATTATCCTGGTAGGAAGTACGTCTTTGACGATGGGAGAAAGTGTCAGTATTCCCAATGAAACTCTCCGGGATTTCATTGAGAGTTGGCGTTTCCCGGCTTGTGGGGACACTGGGGTAATATGTGACCGGAATTGCCACAGTACATGCAGAGACCGGCATTGCGCCGACGTTGTTTCTCAGCAGAAGACAGCTTGTTACCTCCCAACTGCATAGGTTCCGGGACCTCCACGGAAGGGGGTGTAGGAGCCATGAATGATGGAGCAACATGTCTTGAAACTTGTTGACGGTAACGAGAACGTTCATTTCTCCGCTCCTGTAGACGCTGGTCCACTCGAACACACAGACTGATCAAATCCTCTAGGTCAGTGGGACGTTCCCATGCTGCGAGCTCAACCTTTAGGGATTCAGACAGACCTTGCCAAAACGCTGAAGATAGTGCTTCGTTATTCCATCCCGTCTCAGCAGCAAGTGTGCGGAACTCCACAGCATACCGGGCGACGGATCGATCTCCCTGGGTTATGTGATGAAGAGAAGATGCTGCCATTAATTGCCGTGCAGGGGTATCGAAGACTCTTCGGAATTCCTCGATGAAGAGATCGATGTCCTGTGTGAGAGGGCCTTGTTGTTCCCAGATGGGAGAAGCCCAGGTCAGCGCCTCTTCGATGAGAAGAGCCACGATATAGCCGACCCTGGAGACAGAAGAGACAAAACGAGAGGGCGAGAGTCGAAATTGGATGAGGCATTGGTTAAGGAAGCCCCTAGATCCTTGGGGATCCCCGGCATAGTTTTTGGGAGCCGGAATACGAGGTTCCAAAGCAAACGGAGGTGCTGGAAAGGCAGTTGCGGAAGCTGTGGAAGACACGGGTGAAGGTTGCCGACTGAGAGCTCGGACTTGAACAGTAAGCAAATGAAGGCTTTGCTGTAACGTATCCATTCGCCTATCAGCTTGTTCCAAATAAGTCTCTAATCTGGTGAAGAGATTAGTATGGGGCATTTATAGTGCGCTCCACCTCAGCGGGTCCATGTTTGTGGGCTGAGCATAATGTCAGGGCTGCTCACCACAAACGAGACGGGACCGCGGTTGCTGAGGTGGGATAGGATTAACGCCACCCACAGCCACAAGGGCACGTCTTGAGATGAGTAGTCTGGGAGTCTGGATCGGGACAGGAGAGGTACGGATGGTAAGGGTGCGGTATGCAAAGTCCGGGGTAGAGATAAGGACTTAATCGTTTACCGTTTGCCAGGATCGGATTCCAGAGGTGCGAGAGTCGTTTTGCCGTATGCCGAGTTTCGGGTGCCAGAGGTGCGGGTAGACATAGCGGAAGCCGGTTGGTACACAGGAGGACTGCAAAAACAAAACAGGACAAGACAGAATGGGAGGCGAGAGTGATGAGAACAACTGGTTCTATGCTCAGCCAACGAGTCAGTGACACTGTCAGGTATATATAGAGACGGGGTCCAATGGCAGCGCAGCAAGGTGGGGGTGTGTGGAAGGGCCAGGCTACAGCAGGGATAGTCCAGATAGTCCCAGGGGAGGAGCCATAAAGCCCAGTAGTCAGACTGCATTGGATTGCACAATGGTTTGAGGTGCGGTGCCTTTAAGGGTTGGTTCGGCTCCGTGTGGCCGCGCCTCTGTGTAGCTGTGCTTGCGGCCGCGTGACCGATCGTAGCCGCCGGACGAGAGTGAAGGGGAGTTTTGGCGTGCGCGCGCCCACGTGGAGTAGTGATCGTCGTTCCGGAAGACTGCCTGCGTGCCGCGGAAGGACCCGTCGGAGCTGCCGGTGAGTGAGGACACGCCGAGGCGGCGTGACTCCGACCCTTACAGAGATGGGGTAGCTAACAGGCTATACTTCCCTTTGTTTTTTAGCCATACTTCCCATGTGCACCTCATTGCGCCCAGAACGAATCTCCCTGGTCCCCCCTCCCTTCCTGCCGGGGACCAGGGTGGACCTGAAGGGTGGCCGGCTCGGCGTGGTGTGATTCGATCGCCAGCCACATGTGGTGGCTGGGTCATATTTTCAGATACCACCGCCTGTTTCAGCTGGGCCGCTGAGTAATATCTGATCACGTCGGGGACCCCGACCCCCCTCTTGTTTTAGGGGACAACATTACTGATCTGGGACTCTTGGCCGTTTATCGTTCCAAATGAATTGGGACATGAGAGCCTGTATATTTTTTAGAGCTGCTATGGGACTGGGATAGGGAGTGTTTGGAAAAAGTAGAGTAGTCCGGGAGGATGTTCATCTTAATTGAGACAATTTTTACGAACCACGAGATTGGAACTTTTTCCAGTCTCCAGGTCTTTTTAATTTGTCAAACAGGGAGGGTAGTGTATTGGTATATGGAACCATATGTGTTAGATATTTAAACTCCTAGATACTTTATATGTGTGGTGCTCCATCAATATTTAAAGTTAGTTTGAAGGAGCTTGCCATTCTGGGTTGGGAGGGATATGTGAGTGCCTCTGTTTGTCCATATTGACTTTATAATCAGAGACCGTGCCAAATTGATGGAGTGACCTTTTGAGATTGGGGAGGGAGACGTGGGGGTCCGCGAGGTTAATATCACTCATCCCGCGCATAAATAAATTTTGTATTCCGTTTTGCCATTTGAATGCCCTTAATTCTCTTATCCCTCTGGCCGCCAGTGGCTCAATTGTGAGGGCGAATTAGAGAGGAGAGAGGGGGCGAACCCTGTCGGGTCCTGTTTTTTAATCTTGATTGGGTCGGAAATCCGCCCCAGATTTTGACAAGTGCTGTCGGTTTTGATAGAAGACTCTGACCCCCTGCAGGAAGGAACCGCTGAATCCAAATTTCAGCATTGTTTCGTTTAAGAAGGGCCATTTGATTCTGTTGAACGCTTTTTCTGCGTCGAGGCTGAGAATCATCGCCTTAGTTCCCATGAGGTGCACATGGTCTATTTCTCACAATTTTGCGGGTGTTTCAGATGCCTGTCTGCCTGACACAAACCTACTTGATCTATATGAATGGGTCTCGGGAGAATTGGATGGAGCCTATTTGCTAGGATTTTGCTGTAGAGTTTAAGGGTCGGTTTTTAATAGGGATATTGGCCTGTAGTTGCGCATAGGAGGGGGTCCCTGCCTTCTTTATGATGATGTGCAAGATTTGCCGCTGTGATTGTGGCGGGGATCGGCTCTCCCAGCAGAAAGGAGTGAACATTTCTAGGAGTGGGGATAGAGTCGGCAAGAATGTTTTATAGTAGAGTGTTTGGAAAAGCCGTCCGGCCGGGAGTTTTAGCTAGTTTTAAGGACCCTATTGCTCCTGAGAGATCTCTTGTGTTTAGATTATCTACTTCCTCGTCCGTAAGGGATGGTAGATTACACTGCTCTAAGTAGTTCGAGATTGTTTCCGGGGATACTGGGTCGTGGCCCGGGGGGTGTAAATTGTAGAGGTTGGAGTAAACTCTGGGAATTCCTCCCGCTATCTCTTTCTCTGAATAGGAGATTTGTCCATTTTTGGTGCGGATTTTCGAGATTGGGATTTGACTGGGCTCCTCTAAATTTCGTGGCTAAGAGCTTGTCCGCCTTATTACCCTTGTCGAAAACCTTCTGTCCGGTCAATCTCATTGCACGCTCCATCTCTTCTAGTTGTGAATGTTTGAGGGCTGCCCTGGCTAGGTTTAATTGTTTTAAATCTTTTTTGGCGGCTGTAAATTTATGCTGCTGCTCAAGTTGCACAATTTTGTCTGTTAGTTCTTTCTGCAGTTTAAGTTTCTGTTTTTTTTTTGTAAGCCGCAATGAGATTAGATCCCCCTGACGGAGGCTTGTGTGCCTCCCAGAGCATTGCCGGGCCCGACACTGAGCCCTTATTAATTTGGAAAAAGGTAGACAGTTTTTCTTTAATTAGTAGCTCTTTTTCTGGACAGTGGTGTAGAGAGTCATTTAACTTCCATCTATATGAATTATTCTTTACGAAGGGAAGGGTGAGGGTGAGTTCAATGGGGGCGTGGTCGGACCAGGTGATTGGCCTATGTTTGAGTGGGAGGAGGCCTGGAGGATGTTATTGGTGCCTAGAAAATAGTCGATCCTTGAGTAGGACTGATGAGGGGTGGAGAAGAGGTATAATCCCTCTGACCCTGGTGCTGAGCCCTCCAAATGTCTATGAGGGGAATGCTGCAATTATGTCCCTGAATTTTTTGGCCTTCTTTTGGCCTTGGATATGGGGCTAGTGGGGTGGATGTGCTGGGAGGGGGGCTCTCGGGGTTGTCGATTTATCCTGTGTGTGGGGAGGCAACCATATTGAAGTCCCACCTATGAATAGTGAGGAGAGAGCTTGTTGCTCCAGGGAGTCAAGTATGTTCTGTAGAAACGTTTGGTTATCGTTTGGGGCGTATACTGTATGTTGACGATGTGATGGGGGGCCCGCTAGTGAGCCCTGAATCAGCAGGAATCGCCCCTCTGGGTCCGCTTGGGTTTTGATTAAATAAAGGGGATGTTTGTTCCTTATCAAGACTGCAACCCCTCTTTTTTTGCTTGGGGAGGACGCAAAATATGCCTGGGGAAAAATACTTTTAAATGTGTTTGGTGGTGTAGGGGAGGGGAGTTAAGGTGTGTTTCTTGAAGAAAGATGATCTCTCCTTTTGATTTTTTAAACTCAAGAGGGTGCATGAATATTTCAAAGCATTGTACAGACATTTACACAGTATGACATTTGCTGCTGGATTGTTATTTGCATTCCTTATCATTGCAATCCTGTGCCTTCCGGACTGACTATTCAGTTCTTTTAACTAGAGACCCGCGTGCTGCCCTGGGTCTTGGGGCACCGGGAGGGGAAGGAGAGGGGGGGGGGAGGGGGGAAGACACGGGGGGGAAAGAGGAGGGGGGTGAGAGTGGAGAGAGGAAGGGGAGATGGGGAGGGGGAGAGTGAGGGGGGGCTGGAGTGCTTGGTGATGGAGGCTTGTTTACCTCTTGTGTTACGTGTTACATGTTGTTTTAGAAGAGACAAAACGAGAGGGCGAGAGTCGAAATTGGATGAGGCATTGGTTAAGGAAGCCCCTAGATCCTTGGGGATCCCCGGCATAGTTTTTGGGAGCCGGAATACGAGGTTCCAAAGCAAACGGAGGTGCTGGAAAGGCAGTTGCGGAAGCTGTGGAAGACACGGGTGAAGGTTGCCGACTGAGAGCTCGGACTTGAACAGTAAGCAAATGAAGGCTTTGCTGTAACGTATCCATTCGCCTATCAGCTTGTTCCAAATAAGTCTCTAATCTGGTGAAGAGATTAGTATGGGCATTTATAGTGCGCTCCACCTCAGCGGGGTCCATGTTTGTGGGGCTGAGCATAATGTCAGGGCGTGCTCACCACAAACGAGACGGGACCGCGGTGCTGAGGTGGGATAGGATATAACGCCACCCACAGCCACAAGGGCACGTCTTGAGAGTAGAGTAGTCTGGGAGTCTGGATCGGGACAGGAGAGGTACGGATGGTAGAGGGTGCGGTATGCAAAGTCCGGGGTAGAGATAAGGACGTAATCGTTTACCGTTTGCCAGGATCGGGATTCCAGAGGTGCGGAGAGTCGTTTTGCCGTATGCCGAGTTCGGGGTGCCAGAGGTGCGGGTAGACATAGCGGAAGCCGGTTCGGTACACGAGGAGGACTGCAAAAACAAAACAGGACAAGACAGAACTAGGGAGGCAGAGAGTGATGAGAACAACTGGTTCTATGCTCAGCCCGCTATCAGACGATGGTTGAAGGCACTCCGTGAAGACGAAAATCTCCTGAATGAAAATTCCGCAAGCCTGGAAAATTTGGAAGACCCCTCAAGGGAACAAGGTGAGTCTGTTTGGAAAAACGATCAATGACCACAAGAATCGTATTGTTTCCTTGGAGTTCGGACGCTCTACAATGAAGTCCATAGAAATATGGTTCCAGGGCGATCTGGAATGGGTAAGGGAAGAAGAAGGCCTGCTGGTTTGACCCAGGTACTTTGTTGCGGGCGCACGTGCCAACACTCTTATACAAACTCTTCCACACTTGAACAAGGTCGTGGTTTTTCCGTACCCTGGTATGTCTGCGATTTAGAGGAATGCACCCTTTTGCGGTGTTGGGGTGCCGTGTAGAGTCTTCCCTCCGGAACCTTGACCCCCTCGGAACTTGTGATTGTTCGGATCGAATTTGTCCAAAATATCAAAGGAGTTGGCGACAGGATACATCTAAGGGAATAATTGTCTCTACTGTTCTTCAGACTTGTCCTCTGCCAGGAACTGTCGAGACAGGGCATCCCCTTGGATTTTTGGAGCCAGGAATAAAGGAGATAAGAAAAATTGAATCGTGAAAAAAATAGTGCCCAGCGGGCTTGTCGAGAGCTCAAACGAGTGTGCCCCTTCTAGGTAGAGAAAGTTTCTTATGGTCTGTGAGTATGGTTATAGGTGTCTCCGTACCCTCTAAGAAATGTTCTCCACTCTTCAAATGCCAACTTGATCGCCAAAGCTCCCAGTTCCCGACATCGTAATCCATCTGCGGACGCAAATTTCTTCCGAGAAGAAGGCACATGGGTGTATCGGCTAAGGGAGGAGGTCCTTTTGGATAATACAGCCCCTCCCCGATGTCCGAGGCATCTACCTCCAAGGTAAACGGAAGTTTAGGATCTGGGTGTGAGGATAGGGGCAACACAAAGGCATTTTTTAGCAGATTAATGCCGTATGGCGGTCCTCAGACCATAATGAAGGATCTGCACCCCTACTTAGTGGAGATCAGTTATGGGAGACACCGTAGAAGAAAAATTGCGAATGAAGCGTCGTATAATTTTGCAAAACCTAGAAAGCGTTGCACGCTTTGAGAGTGGTCGGACGGGGCCAGTCCAGATATCCTTACGTTTCTCTGGATCCATATTGAATCCGGTAGTCAGAGTAATTATCCCAAAAACCCACCGACTTGAGTGGAACTGACATTTCTCCAATTTCGCAAAGAGATGGTTCTCCCGGAGGCGTAACCAGCACTTGTTGAATGTGTTTCATATGTTCTGAGAGATTTAGAAAAGTTAGTATGTCATCTAGGTAAACGATTAGAAATGTGTTAAGAATGTCCCGAAAATCTCATTGACGAAATCCTGGAAACTGTTGTGGCGTTGCACAGACCGAACGGCATGACCAGGTATTCGTAGTGGTCGTCATGGGTGTTAAAAAGCAGTCTTCCACTCGTCCCCTTCCCATATTCTTACTAAATTGTAGGCACCTCTTAAATCCAATTAAGAAAAGATAGTTGTCTCCTGGAGACGGTCGAGGAGTTCCGGTTCAGGCAGTGGGTAGCGGTTCTTGCGTGTGATGTTATCAAACCCGGTAGTCTATGCATGGACAAGAGAACCGTCCTCTTTTTGACAAAAAGAAGCCTGCTCCACTGGAGAGGAATACTTTCGGATAAAACCCCTCTCTCTAAATTCGCTGCAATGTAAGTGTTCATGGCTTTAGTCTCTGGGAGAGAGAGAGGATGGATCGTCCTCTGGGAAGAGGTGCCCCGGTAGTAGGTCAATAGGACAATCAAACGAACGGGGCGGAGGTAGAACCTCGATCGTGCTTTGTCGAACCTCACGGAATTCCCAGTACACAGAAGGTAGGGAATCAACCTTCTCTAGCAGGGTAGTCAACCCACCAATCTTCTGGAAAATCCTGGTACATGTCTTGCCACAGAAGCACTCCACTGGATAGGTTCCCGATCCGTCCAGTCGATGCAAGGCTTATGGAGTTGAACCAAGGAAGACCCAAATCAACTCAAGGAGTGTGGAAACATCGAGAGAATGATCTCCGTATGGATGTCGACGAACTGCAGTGGAAGGCACCGTCTGTAGCGTGATGAATGCCGGCTATAGAGGTCGACCGTTAATAGCCTCCAGACCTACTGGCGTCTTCTTACTGATAAATGGAATATTGTTCCGTCTAGCAAAAGTCTCATCGATGAAATTGCCTGCGGAACCGAATCAATGAACGCTCGTGCTTGAGTGTAAAATCCCTCTCCAGTCAGTGTTATTGGCAACATTATCCTGGTAGGAAGTACGTCTTTGACGATGGAAGAAAGTGTCAGTATTCCCAATGAACTCTCCGGGATTTCATTGAGAGTTGGCGTTTCCCGGCTTGTGGGGACACTGGGGTATATATGTGACCGAATTGCCACAGTACATAGAGACCGGCATTGCGCCGACGTTGTTTCTCAGCAGAGACAGCTTGTTACCTCCCAACTGCATAGGTTCCGGGACCTCCACGGAAGGGGGTGTAGGAGCCATGAATGATGGAGCAACATGTCTTGAAAACTTGTTGACGTAACGAGAACTGTTCATTTCTCCGCTCCTGTAGACGCTGGTCCACTCGAACACCAGACTGATCAAATCCTCTAGTCAGTGGGACTTTCCCATGCTGCGAGCTCAACCTTTAGGGATTCACAGACCTTGCCAAACGCTGAAGATAGTGCTTCGTTATTCCATCCCGTCTCACAGCAAGTGTCGGAACTCCACAGCATACCGGGCGACGATCGATCTCCCTGGGTTATGTGATGAAGAGAAGATGCTGCCATTATTGCCGTGCAGGGTATCGAAGACTCTTCGGAATTCCTCGATGAAGAGATCGATGTCCTGTGTGAGAGGGCCTGTTGTTCCCAGATGGGAAAGCCCAGGTCACGCCTCTTCGATGAGAAGAGCCACGATATAGCCGACCCTGGAGACAGAAGAGACAAACAGAGGGCGAGAGTCGAAATTGGTAGGCATTGGTTAAGGAAGCCCCTATCCTTGGGGATCCCCGGCATAGTTTTTGGGCCGGAATACGAGGTTCCAAAGCAAACGGAGGTGCGTGGAAAGGCAGTTGCGGAAGCTGTGGAAGACACGGTTGAAGGTTTGCCGACGGAGAGCTCGACTTGAACGTAAGCAAATGAAGGCTTTGCTGTAACGTATCCATTCGCCTATCAGCTTGTTCCAATAAGTCTCTAATCTGGTGAAGAGATTAGTATGGGCATTTATAGTGCGCTCCACCTCACGGGTCCATGTTTGTGGGGCGATCATAATGTCAGGGCGTCTCACCACAAACGAGACGGGACCGCGGTGCTGAGGTGGGATAGGATAAACGCCACCCACAGCCACAAGGCCACGTCTTGAGAGTAGAGTAGTCTGGGAGTCTGGATCGGGACAGGAGAGGTACGGATGGTAGAGGGTGCGGTATGCAAAGTCCGGGGTAGAGTAAGGACGTAATCGTTTACCGTTTGCCAGGATCGGGATTCCAGAGGTGCGGAGAGTCGTTTTGGCCGTATGCCGAGTTTCGGGGTGCCAGAGGTGCGGGTAGACATAGCGGAAGCCGGTTCGGTACACAGGAGGACTGCAAAAACAAAACAGGACAAGAACAGAACTATGTTACTAGGGAGGCAGAGAGTGATGAGAACAACTGGTTCTATGCTCAGCCAACGAGTCAGTGACACTGTCAGGTATATATAGGAGAGCGGGTCCAATGGCAGCGCAGCAAGGTGGGGGTGTGTGGAAGGGCCAGGCTACAGCAGGGATAGGTCCAGTATGAGTCCCAGGGGAGGAGCCATAAAGCCCAGTAGTCAGACTGCATTGGATTGCAGCAATGGTTTGAGGTGCCGCTATCAGATCGATGGTTGAAGGCACTCCGTGAAGACGAAAATCTCCTGAATGAAAATATCCGCAAGCCTGGAAGAATTTGGAAGACCCCTCAAGGGAACAAGGTGAGTCTGTTTGGAAAACGATCAATGACCACAAGAATCGTAATTGTTTCCTTGGATTCGGACGCTCTACAATGAAGTCCATAGAAATATGGTTCCAGGGGCGATCTGGAATGGGTAAGGGAAGAAGAAGGCCTGCTGGTTGACCCAGGTACTTTGTTGCGGGCGCACGTGCCACACGCTCTTATACAAACTCTTCCACACTTGAACAAGGTCGTGGTTTTTCCGTACCCTGTATGTCTGCGATTTAGAGGAATGCACCCTTTTGCGGTGTTGGGGTGCCGTGTAGAGTCTTCCCTCCGGAACCTTGACCCCCTCGGAACTTGTGATTGTTCGGATCGAATTTGTCCAAAATATCAAAGGAGTTGGCGGACAGGATACATCTAAGGGAATAATTGTCTCTACTGTTCTTCAGACTTGTCCTCATGCCAGGAACTGTCGAGACAGGGCATCCGCCTTGATTTTTGGAGCCAGGAATAAAGGAGATAAGAAAAATTGAATCGTGAAAAAAATAGTGCCCAGCGGGCTTGTCGAGAGCTCAAACGAGTGTGCCCCTTCTAGGTGAGAAAGTTTCTATGGTCTGTGAGTATGGTTATAGGTGTCTCCGTACCCTCTAAGAAATGTTCTCCACTCTTCAAATGCCAACTTGATCGCCAAAGCTCCCAGTTCCCGACATCGTAATCCATCTGCGGACGCAAATTTCTTCCGA
Source organism: Ascaphus truei (assembly GCA_036426205.1). Taxonomy (NCBI): domain Eukaryota; kingdom Metazoa; phylum Chordata; class Amphibia; order Anura; family Ascaphidae; genus Ascaphus; species Ascaphus truei. The sequence goes on from WSYH01001133.1 coordinate 25,259, forward strand.
GAAGAAGGCACATGGGTGTATCTGGCTAAGGGAGGAGGTCCTTTTGGATAATACAGCCCCTCCCCGATGTCCGGGCACTACCTCCAAGGTAAACGGAAGTTTAGGATCTGGGGTGAGGATAGGGGCAACACAAAGCATTTTTTAGCAGATTATGCCCGTATGGCGGTCTCAGACCATGAATAAGGATCTGCACCCCTACTTAGTGGAGATCAGTTATGGGAGACACCGTAGAAGAAAATTGCGAATGAAGCGTCGTATAATTTGCAAAACCTAGAAAGCGTTGCACGCTTTGAGAGTGGTCGGACGGGGCCAGTCCAGATACCTTACGTTTCTCTGGATCCATATTGAATCCGGTAGCAGAATAACTTATCCCAAAAAGCCACCGACTTGAGTGGAACTGACATTTCTCCAATTTCGCAAAGAGATGGTTCTCCCGGAGGCGTACCAGCACTTGTTGAATGTGTTTCATATGTTCTGAGAGATTTAGAAAAGTTAGTATGTCATCTAGGTAAACGATTAGAAATGTGTTAAGAATGTCCACGAAAATCTCATTGACGAAATCCTGGAAACTGTTGTGCGTTGCACAGACCGAACGGCATGACCAGGTATTCGTAGTGGTCGTCATGGGTGTTAAAAAGCAGTCTTCCACTCGTCCCCTTCACCATATTCTTACTAAATTGTAGGCACCTCTTAAATCCAATTAAGAAAAGATAGTTGTCTCCTGGAGACGGTCGAGAGAGTTCCGGTTCAGGCAGTGGGTAGCGGTTCTTGCGTGTGATGTTATCAAACCCGGTAGTCTATGCATGGACAAGAGAACCGTCCTCTTTTTGACAAAAAGAAGCCTGCTCCACTGGAGAGGAATACTTTCGGATAAAACCCCTCTCTTAAATTCGCTGCAATGTAAGTGTTCATGGCTTTAGTCTCTGGGAGAGAGAGAGGATGGATCGTCCTCTGGGAAGAGGTGCCCCGGTAGTAGGTCAATAGGACAATCAAACGAACGGGGCGGAGGTAGACCTCGATCGTGCTTTGTCGAACCTCACGGAATTCCCAGTACACAGAAGGTAGGGAATCAACCTTCTCTAGCAGGGTAGTCAACCCACCAATCTTCTGGAAAATCCTGGTACATGTCTTGCCACAGAAGCACTCCACTGGATAGGTTCCCGATCCGTCCAGTCGATGCAAGGCTTATGGAGTTGAACCAAGGAAGACCCAAAATCAACTCAAGGAGTGTGGAAACATCGAGAGAATGATCTCCGTATGGATGTCGACGAACTGCAGTTGGAAGGCACCGTCTGTAGCGTGATGAATGCCGGCTATAGAGGTCGACCGTTAATAGCCTCCAGACCTACTGGCGTCTTCTTACTGATAAATGGAATATTGTTCCGTCTAGCAAAAGTCTCATCGATGAAATTGCCTGCGGAACCGAATCAATGAACGCTCGTGCTTGAGTGTAAAATCCCTCTCCAGTCAGTGTTATTGGCAACATTATCCTGGTAGGAAGTACGTCTTTGACGATGGAGAAAGTGTCAGTATTCCCAATGAACTCTCCGGGATTTCATTGAGAGTTGGCGTTTCCCGGCTTGTGGGGACACTGGGGTAATTGTGACCGAATTGCCACAGTACATAGAGACCGGCATTGCCGCCGACGTTGTTTCTCAGCAGAGACAGCTTGTTACCTCCCAACTGCATAGGTTCCGGGACCTCCACGGAAGGGGGTGTAGGAGCCATGAATGATGGAGCAACATGTCTTGAAAACTTGTTGACGTAACGAGAACTTCATTTCTCCGCTCCTGTAGACGCTGGTCCACTCGAACACACAGACTGATCAAATCCTCTAGTCAGTGGGACTTTCCCATGCTGCGAGCTCAACCTTTAGGGATTCACAGACCTTGCCAAACGCTGAAGATAGTGCTTCGTTATTCCATCCCGTCTCACAGCAAGTGTCGGAACTCCACAGCATACCGGGCACGGATCGATCTCCCTGGGTTATGTGATGAAGAGAAGATGCTGCCATTATTGCCGTGCAGGGTATCGAAGACTCTTCGGAATTCCTCGATGAAGAGATCGATGTCCTGTGTGAGAGGGCCTGTTGTTCCCAGATGGGAAAGCCCAGGTCACGCCTCTTCGATGAGAAGAGCCACGATATAGCCGACCCTGGAGACAGAAGAGACAAACAGAGGGCGAGAGTCGAAATTGGTAGGCATTGGTTAAGGAAGCCCCTATCCTTGGGGATCCCCGGCATAGTTTTTGGGACCGGAATACGAGGTTCCAAAGCAAACGGAGGTGCGTGGAAAGGCAGTTGCGGAAGCTGTGAAGACACGGTGAAGGTTGCCGACGGAGAGCTCGACTTGAACGTAAGCAAATGAAGGCTTTGCTGTAACGTATCCATTCGCCTATCAGCTTGTTCCAATAAGTCTCTAATCTGGTGAAGAGATTAGTATGGGCATTTATAGTGCGCTCCACCTCAGCGGGTCCATGTTTGTGGGGCGATCATAATGTCAGGGCGTCTCACCACAAACGAGACGGGACCGCGGTGCTGAGGTGGGATAGGATAAACGCCACCCACAGCCACAAGGCCACGTCTTGAGAGTAGAGTAGTCTGGGAGTCTGGATCGGGACAGGAGAGGTACGGATGGTAGAGGGTGCGGTATGCAAAGTCCGGGGTAGAGTAAGGACGTAATCGTTTACCGTTTGCCAGGATCGGGATTCCAGAGGTGCGGAGAGTCGTTTTGGCCGTATGCCGAGTTTCGGGGTGCCAGAGGTGCGGGTAGACATAGCGGAAGCCGGTTCGGTACACAGGAGGACTGCAAAAACAAAACAGGACAAGACAGAACTAGAGGCAGAGAGTGATGAAACAACTGGTTCTATGCTCAGCCCAACGAGTCAGTGACACTGTCAGGTATATATAGGAGAGCGGTCCAATGGCAGCGCAGCAAGGTGGGGGTGTGTGGAAGGGCCAGGCTACAGCAGGGATAGGTCCAGTATGAGTCCCAGGGAGGATGCCATAAAGCCCAGTAGTCAGACTGCATTGGATTGCAGCAATGGTTTGAGGTGCGGTGCCTTTAAGGGGTTGGTTCGGCTCCGTGTGGCCGCGCCTCTGTGTAGCTGTGCTTGCGGCCGCGTGACCGATCGTAGCCGCCGGACCGAGAGTAGAAGGGGAGTTTTGGCGTGCGCGCGCCCACGTGGAGTAGTGATCGTCGTTCCGGAGAGAGGCTGCCTGCGTGCCGCGGAAGGACCCGTCGGAGCTGCCGGTGAGTGAGGAGCACGCCGAGGGCGGCGTGACTCCCAGACCCTTACAGAGATGGGGTAGCTAACAGGCTATACTTCCCTTTGTTTTTTAGCCATACTTCCCATGTGCACCTCATTGCGCCCAGAACGAATCTCCCTGGTCCCCCCTCCCTTCCTGCCGGGGACCAGAGGTGGACCTGAAGGGTGGCCGGCTCGGCGTGGTGTGATTCGATCGCCAGCCAGCATGTGGTGGCTGGGTCATAGTTCAGATCACCGCCTGTTTCAGCTGGGCCGCTGAGTAATATCTGATCACGTCGGGGACCCCGACCCCCCTCTTGTTTTAGGGGACAACATTACTGATCTGGGAACTCTTGGCCGTTTATCGTTCCAAATGAATTGGGACATGAGAGCCTGGATATTTTTTAGAGCTGCTATGGGGACTGGGATAGGGAGTGTTTGGAAAAAGTAGAGTAGTCTCGGGAGGATGTTCATCTTAATTGAGACAATTTTTACGAACCACGAGATTTGGAACTTTTTCCATGTCTCCAGGTCTTTTTTAATTTGGTCAAACAGGGGAGGGTAGTTGTATTGGTATAGGGAACCATATGTGTTAGATATTTTAACTCCTAGATACTTTATATGTGTGGTGCTCCATCAATATTTAAAGTTAGTTTGAAGGAGCTGCCATTCTTGGGTTGGGAGGGATATGTTGAGTGCCTCTGATTTGTCCATATTGACTTTATAATCAGAGACCGTGCCAAATTGATGGAGTGACCTTTTGAGATTGGGGAGGGAGACGTGGGGGTCCGCGAGGGTTAATATCACGTCATCCGCGCATAAATAAATTTTGTATTCCGTTTTGCCAATTTGAATGCCCTTAATTCTCTTATCCTCTCTGGCCGCCAGTGGCTCAATTGTGAGGGCGAATTAGAGAGGAGAGAGGGGGCAACCCTGTCTGGTCCTGTTTTTTATCTTGATTGGGTCGGAATATCCGCCCCAGATTTTGACAAGTGCTGTCGGTTTTGATAGAGAGCTCTGACCCCCTGCAGGAAGGGACCGCTGAATCCAAATTTCAGCATTGTTTCGTTTAAGAAGGGCCATTTGATTCTGTTGAACGCTTTTTCTGCGTCGAGGCTGAGAATCATCGCCTTAGTTCCCATGAGGTGCACATGGTCTATTATATCCACAATTTTGCGGGTGTTGTCAGATGCCTGTCTGCCTGACACAAAACCTACTTGATCTATATGAATGGGTCTCGGGAGAATTGGATTGAGCCTATTTGCTAGGATTTTGCTGTAGAGTTTAAGGTCGGTTTTTAATAGGGATATTGGCCTGTAGTTGCCGCATAGGAGGGGGTCCCTGCCTTCTTTATGAATGATTGCAAGATTTGCCGCTGTGATTGTGGCGGGGATCGGCTCTCCCAGCAGAAAGGAGATGAACATTTCTAGGAGGTAGGGGGATAGAGTCGGCAAGAATGTTTTATAGTAGGCGTTGGAAAAGCCGTCCGGGTCGGGAGTTTTAGCTAGTTTTAAAGACCCTATTGCTCCTGAGAGTTCCTCCTGGGAGATCTCTTTGTTTAGATTATCTACTTCCTCGTCCGTAAGGGATGGTAGATTACACTGCTCTAAGTAGTTCGAGATTGTTTCCGGGGATACTGGGTCGTGGCCCGGGGGGTGTAAATTGTAGAGGTTGGAGTAAAACTCTGGGAATTCCTCCGCTATCTCTTTCTCTGAATAGGAGATTTGTCCATTTTTGGTGCGGATTTTCGAGATTTGGGATTTGACTTGGGCTCCTCTAAATTTCGTGGCTAAGAGCTTGTCCGCCTTATTACCCTTGTCGAAAAACTTCTGTCCGGTCAATCTCAGTGCACGCTCCATCTCTTCTAGTTGTGAATGTTTGAGGGCTGCCCTGGCTAGGTTTAATTGTTTAAATATCTTTTTGGCGGCTGTAAATTTATGCTGCTGCTCAAGTTGCACAATTTTGTCTGTTAGTTCTTTCTGCAGTTTAAGTTTCTGTTTTTTTTTGTAAGCCGCAACTGAGATTAGATCTCCCCTGACGGAGGCTTTGTGTGCCTCCCAGAGCATTGCCGGGGCCGACACTGAGCCCTTATTAATTTGGAAAAAGGTAGACAGTTTTTCTTTAATTAGTAGCTCTGTTTCTGGACAGTGGTGTAGAGAGTCATTTAACTTCCATCTATATGAATTATTCTTTACGAAGGGAAGGGTGAGGGTGAGTTCAATGGGGGCGTGGTCGGACCAGGTGATTGGGCCTATGTTTGAGTGGGAGGAGGCCTGGAGGATGTTATTGGTGCCTAGAAAATAGTCGATCCTTGAGTAGGACTGATGAGGGGTGGAGAAGAAGGTATAATCCCTCTGACCCTGGTGCTGAGCCCTCCAAATGTCTATGAGGGAGAATGCTGCAATTATGTCCCTGAATTTTTTGGCCTTCTTTTGGCCTTGGATATGGTGGCTAGTGGGTGGATGTGCTGGGAGGGGGGCTCTCGGGGTTGTCGATTTATCCTGTGTGTGGGAGGCAACCATATTGAAGTCCCCACCTATGAATAGTGAGGAGAGAGCTTGTTGCTCCAGGGAGTCAAGTATGTTCTGTAGAAACGTGGTTTGGTTATCGTTTGGGGCGTATACTGTATGTTGAGCAGTGTGATGGGGGAGCCCGCTAGTGAGCCCTGAATCAGCAGGAATCGCCCCTCTGGGTCCGCTTGGGTTTTGATTAGAATAAAGGGGATGTTGTTCCTTATCAAGACTGCAACCCCTCTTTTTTTGCTTGGGGAGGACGCAAAATATGCCTGGGGAAAAATACTTTTAAATGTGTTTGGTGGTGTAGGGGAGTTAAGGTGTGTTTCTTGAAGAAAGATGATATCTCCTTTTGATTTTTTAAACTCAAGAGGGTGCATGAATATTTCAAAGCATTGTACAGACATTTACACAGTAGTGACATTTGCTGCTGGATTGTTATTTGCATTCCTTATCATTGCAATCCTGTGCCTTCCAGGACTGACTATTCAGTTCTTTTAACTAGAGACCCGCGTGCTGCCCTTGGGTCTTGGGGCACCGGGAGGGGAAAGGGAGAGGGGAGGGGGGAAGACACGGGGGGGAACGATGGTATGGGTGGGTGAAGTGGAGAGAGTGAAGAGGGTGGGGAGGGGGAGAGTGAGGGGGGGCTGGAGTGCTTGGTGATGGAGGCTTGTTTACCTCTTGTGTTACGTGTTACATGTTGTTTTTGTTTGAGGGCTGCCCTGGCTAGGTTTAATTGTTTAAATATTTTTTTGGAGGCTGTGAGTTTATGCTGCTGCTCAAGTTGCACAATTTTGTCTGTTAGTTCTTTCTGGAGTTTAAGTTTCTGTTTTTTTTTATAAGCCGCAACTGAGATTAGATCTCCCCTGACGGAGGCTTTGTGTGCCTCCCAGAGCATTGCCGGGGCCGACACTGAACCCTTATTAATTTGGAAAAAGGTAAACAGTTTTTCTTTAATTAGTAGCTCTGTTTCTGGACAGTGGTGTAGAGAGTCATTTAACTTCCATCTATATGAATTATTCTTTACGAAGGGAAGGGTGAGGGTGAGTTCAATGGGGGCGTGGTCGGACCAGGTGATTGAGCCTATGTTTGAGTGGGAGGAGTCCTGGAGGATGTTGTTGGTGCCTAGAAAATAGTCGATCCTCGAGTAGGACTGATGAGGGGTGGAGAAGAAGGTATAATCCCTCTGACCCTGGTGCTGAGCCCTCCAAATGTCTATGAGGGAGAATGCTGCCATTATGTCCCTGAATTTTTTGGCCTTCTTTTGGCCTTGGATATGGTGGCTAGTGGGTGGATGTGCTGGGAGGGGGGCTCTCGGGGTTGTCGATTTATCCTGTGTGTGGGAGGCAACCATATTGAAATCCCCACCTATGATTAGGCTTGTTGCTCTAGGGAGTCAAGTATGTTCTGTAGGAACGTGGTTTGGTTATCGTTTGGGGCATATATGTTGAGAAGTGTAATGGGGGAGCCCGCTAGTGAGCCCTGAAGGAGCAGGAATCGCAACTCTGGGTCCGCTTGGGTTTTGGTTAGAATAAAGGGGATGTTGTTCCTTATCAAGACTGCAACCCCTGGGGGTGGAGGGGGAGGAGGGGGGGGTGGTGGGGGAGGGGGGGAGAGGTGAGGCCAGGTTCTGGGGCGTGCGAGTATAACAAGGCAATTTACATATAGTTATGCTGATGAAACAGTTGTTGTCACAGTGTGATTTGTGCGCCCTTATTATTACTCGTCGTTGCATTATGAAATTGTCCAAACATTTCTTTGGTTTAAAGTCCTGGTCTTTGC
>WSYH01001133.1:33031-86901 GCA_036426205.1 Ascaphus truei
GGTTTAGCTAGAGAAAAGGGGGACCTGGGGCAGGGGTACGCGTTCTCAATAGTTCTGCAGGAGTATGCGGCGTGGGGGTTATTGGGGGGGGGGTACCAGGTGGTCCCTAGTGAGATGGGGGGGGTGACTTGTGGGTGCGCTGGGGGGGTACATACGACTTATTCTCCCGGTCTTCTGGGACGCAGTCCAAGGGGAGGACTCGGTGGGTCCCGGATGGGGTAGTGGAGGCCTCCTCCGACAGCTGCCTTGGGGGCCGTCCGTCGATGCTTGTTCTTTCTGCCACTGTGGTTTCTCGATCAGCGGCGGCTCTGCGAAGGGACGTCGCCGAAGGAGCTGTGAGGCTGATATGTTCCACCCGCTGCCACGGATCAGCGGGTGGGCCTCTAAAGCCATCGGAGGTAGCTGTGAGAGCGGGTCTGGTCCCAGGGAGGACGGTGACCGGGAGGCGACCTTGACCAGGAGCCAGGTAAGTCCCCGGAGATGGTGCTTCTATAGCTCGGAGTAGGCCGCGCGGGGCGGGGGGGGGTGATCAAACCGGTATCGCCCCGGGAACGGCGACGGGGGGATGGGTGGGTGGTCGGTAGGGTGTCGGCTGTGGTAGGTATGTGTTGGGGAGAGGAGAGGGGGTCAAGGAAGGGGTGGTGGGGGGCCGGAGGGGGTGGGGGTGGGGATTGGTAGGGGGCCTTCGGTCCAGGGCGTGGGTCCCAGGCCCCCCCCGGCGGCCTAGGAGGCTAGGGCTTTTCCGGCCAGGGCCCCAGGGGGGGTGCGACGGGCGGGGGGGTAGAGAGGGGGTGGGGGTGTGGAGCACCGGGGAGGGGGGTAGGTGAGAACTGATGTTCTCTGCTGGTCGTGTAATCATCTGTCAGTTGTTGGTTTCTTCAGCAAGAAGGGAGGTAGACGGACGCTCCGTTGCAGACACCGTCGTCTTCCTTCTTAGGTTGGGGGGTGGCGGCTAGGTGTCTGTGGCCTTCATGGGGAGATGCTCGACAGTGTCGGTTTCGGCTCCTCCTCGCGGTCCGCGGGCGAGGACCAGATGGGTGGGTAGAATCCTCGTCGGGTGTTAGCATGTCTAGAGGCTCTGATCCTGGTCTGGGGCGTTGGGAGCCTTTTGGTTTGCTATGCGCTCGGAGGCTCGGGGTACCTCCACTTCATCTTGGCACGTTGTAGCCTTGTGGGGGCCTCTGCTGTCCGATGGTGGAGTTAACCCTAGTGCTTTGAGGAAGGAGGGGGAGTCCTATGGTCTGGAGAAGGTATGATGGTGGCCATTTGTTAAGACGATCAATTTGAAGGGGAAGCCCCAGCGTTAAGTGATGCTGCGTTCTTTCAGAATGCTTATCAGGGGCTTCATCGCCTTCCGTCTCGCCACAGTAACCCTTGAAAGGTCGCTGAAGATCTGTATTTTATTGTTATCTATGTGGAGATCTCCTGCTTTTCTGCTCGCAGACATTATGCGGTCTTTAGCAGAAGTACATGCTCCTTTTTTAACTCTTCATATTGCTCTTTTGTCAGCTGTTTTCTTTGGTACATCATTTTTTCAAATCTTTCTATTTTCTGTTCCTCACTACTCCCCCCATGCTGCTTCCGGAAAATACCCACCCAAAATAGAACATCTCCCACTGCATCCTCAAAAAGTTCCATTTTCTCTTTTAGGGTTACTTTCCCTGATACTTTTCCAACTTTACCCTCTAAACCCTTCTCTCTAGGCTCCACTTTACTCTGGCTATCCTTATCTTCCTTTGATTCTATCCCTTGCAGATTTTTACGTTTTTGAGCTTTTTTTCCCCCTATTTCCATTTCCTCCTCCAAAACATCTTGGGGACCTTCCCTCTCCCTCTGTGAATCTTGAAACTCCATACTTTCTACCCAGCTAGGTTCCACCGCACTCAATGACCGTATTATCCCCTCCCCCGCATCTTTCTGAGGGACTGCTCCCGTCTCCTCCCCTCTCGTCCCCCCACCTCCAGTTTCTGGGCCAAGGAGTCCAGGAAGAGATCTTCCTCTATTTTCTCCAAGATATTTCCTGTCGAACCCGCCAAAGTTTCTTCCATTTCTTCTCCTGAAGTTTCCTCAACTACGATAATCTCCTTACATCCCTCTACAGTAGCAGACTCTTGTGTACACTCCATTTCAGTCCCAATTTTAGCAACCTGAGCATAACTTTTTTCGAGCATTGTCGTGCAAAGTGTCCAAACTCACCACACAGGTCGCACTTTTTTTGAATGTCACAATCTGCAGAAAAATGTACCTCTTTCCCACAGTTCCTGCAAACCACCCCAGTTTTTCCACAATGTTCTATAGTATGTCCGTACTGGTAGCACTTCCTGCAGTAAGTAGGTTGGCCGAAATAACTAAAAAAAAACAGATTCCTTCCGATACTGAAAGTTGAAGGTGGATGAGCCACCCCCCCCCCACTCCATCTGGATCAGGTTTAAGCCTAATCCAAAATCTCCTCTTGCTGTTGTAGATCCCGTAGGCGTTCTTTAATTCAATTCCACCTTTAACACTTGTACTGTATCGCCTCAAGAACATCACCAGGTCTTCTTTCGGTACGAACGGGTTGTACATGTGTACCGTCACCACATTCTCGTCCATCTGGAAGCTCGGAATCACTTTAATTCCTCGCATATTTGGGTCTTCCGCCATCCTTTTAAACTTCTCATAGAGATTCAGGCATTCTCCTTCCATATGAAGCGTCAAATCATAGATGCCCTGCCGTGCGAAATCCTGTAGGCAGAACACCTTTTCTGTATCCACACCAGCTTTCCGCAGCACCTCTTCGACGATGAACTTCAATTCAATACGATCTCTTTCCTCTGCATCGATCTCGAAATGAACCGTATTCTTGAGTTGCGCGCCTGTCGCCATCTTTCTTCTGTCGCCTTCCTAGGAAGCTTGGGATGGCGTGCCCCCCAAATAGCAGCAAGTGGCTTTAGACTCCGAGGAGCCGATGCCACAGGGCCAAGGGCCACAGGGCCAAGCTAGACAGCTGTTTTGACCTTAATGGGTCTCATAAGTGTGGGGCTGGTTATACTGGCTTTGCAAAATGAAGCAGGGATAGGTTTCACCGTACTTACTTAGGTTATGGTGGGTAAAAAAGTGACAAAAACCCTCCACAGCAAAGCATATAGCAAATGGAAATATTATTGTGTGCTAATTTTCATGTCTTAGACAGGTCTGCAACCCCGCCTTTCATATATACCTGTTATGCCTGTTTTCAGTTGCCGTCATAACATCAATCTGACTTTACTAATTGACAGCATGTACAAGATGTGTGTCCTGCTACCTAAACACCTTTAACATGAAGGTGTTATAGGCATTTATGTTCCGAAATTAATTTCCCCCATCAAAGGTTAATCCTTCACTTGCATCTGGTAACACTCTACATTAAGAATAATTGTCACACTGATGAACTATATGTATAACTGGTCATTGATGACCTCACTTAGACAGTGGATACGCTTTACAGTATATGATTTTTATGCAATTTTTTTATATATTTTTGTGTCTGTACCTTTTTGGTTTATCACCTCTTGGTGATCTAGAGCTCTGGGCTGTACTGATCATCCCAGATTTTTTAAGTGTAACAGGGTCCCCCCTGGTGCCCCTCACCTTCACGGAGTAGCGGGTACCCCTGCGCTGTGCCGGGGAGCTGCGTGGGTGAGTGCGTTGCCGGGAGCTCCCGGCGGCATCTCCAGACAGGCGCCGCCATATTGGATGTGTTCGCACATGCGCGAAAGCTCGCGCCTGTGCAGTGTATCTTCAGGAGTTGCGCCGGCCATATTGGGATTGGCGCTAGTGGTTGCACATGTGCAGAAGATCGCGCGATGCAGCAGCCACCATTACAAGTTTGTGTATGCGCAGATTAGTGTAGCGGCGGCCATTACTATGTCGTCAATGCGCAGTGAAGTAGGCGCACGTGGCCCCAATGTTAAAGAGGTCCTGAGTGGACTACAATTCCCAGCAGCCTCTGGGGACTGCACTTTCACCCAGATCACATGCTGCATTCCAGCCACTAAGACTTACAGATTCTCTGCAGCAGGGAATTGGATACATTGTTGTGTGCAGACAGGAAGAGTCATTGAGAGCTGGGAGCAGGTTGGGGAAGGGTGTGTGTAGGGAGAAGTAGCCCCTGCATACTAGGCCAGGTTACCCCCCCAGGCCCCAGATAGCCCTGAGTCACCAGTGAGTTGCTGTAGCTAGGGACAGACCCAAGAGAGGGATGCTGCCACCTTAGCTGAACAGGATAGTTAGGTTGTGACAGTATTGCTTTGCAGTGCAGCACAGCAGTTAGCTTTGGCTGCTTCAAGAGAGGCCCCTTAAGTGCAAGGGGGTGTTGCTTTCTATAGTGCCCAGTGTTATGTGATATCACCGGTGCCAATTGCACGCGGTAATCGCGGCCTGCGTCCGGGCTCAGACAGGCTCTACCGTGAGAGACATTCTGTGGGTGAGACGCTCCCCGAAGGAGACACCTCACACAGAGGTGGGACACCGTGGAGGCGGATTCCTGTTCCTGCGTCAGACCCTTTTTGAAGATTGTTACACCTGGGCACGGACATGTGCCCATGCAGGTATCTATAAGTGCACCAACTATACACATGTGAGCAGCGCTGCCACACATCTGGGTGGGGGTCCAGGAAACTGGGACACTGGTGCCGAGCACCCAATCAATTTGGGCACTGTATGGTTGGGTTACTATTGGGGGCGGAGAGGCCAAGGGCCTACGAAGGGAGATAGGTGCCCCTTGCACCCAATGCAATGTTATGTAATGATGTGTTACACTGGCGACACACTTTATTCGAGCTCGGCTAGTCCCACGAATTCGGGTATACCCGGGTGTATTGAGGTTTGTGACTGTTTTCTGCCCGAGTGCATTGGGTTATTTTCCAGGCAGGGATTGAAGCATTTTATTCCCGCTGGCTGCAATACTGCACAGTATATATATATATATACTGCATTACAATTCATGAATTTATGCCATCTGGTAGACACGCGAAGCATTGCAGCCTATTAAATCCTAATCATTATCATTTAACAGATCAGCCGCCCGTCAGCCAGGCATGAACCCAGGCTGGGAAGGCAAACGCAACGGGGCTTGTCAGAGGTGAGGAGCGGCGCATTCCAGGTATCTGCCAGGTACATACTGGGTATTTGCTCGAATAAAGTGTGTCGGTGCAGTATGTTGTAGTGCATATAGTAAACTGTTTTATCCATACCCTGGTGTAAGAACTTACTGTATGTGGTTCCTGTGTATGGGGTTATTCTACACACAAGAATCCCTGCATAGGTGGAGGCGCTGTAAGCAGTACGTTCCAGGATACACCCCTGGCTCCCATTGGCGGATGTTCAGGCCTCCTGTGAGCCTATCAGGTATTGCACCACACTGGTAACATATGTAGATTTCCCCACATGGTCCCTATGTGATTGGGGGGGGGGAGAATATGTGTTACATTTTGGAGGCTCTGCTGAGAGCTCAGACCTGGGGTGCCCTATATTTTTTTTGTCAAATTGTTCATCCAAATTTTCCATCATGTCCGTGCCATCAAAGCAAGAGGTCCATGATTGGGCCTTAGCGCAAGAGGTATACCCAAGGCACGTGGTTGCCGTGGCGGGAGTATCCACTAATTCCACGTGGGTATTCACAGTGCGCAAGTAAGTACGGAACTGTCCGGGTCTGGCCACTGCCCAATTTTGTAGACTGGAAACCTAATGCCGATGGCCGGGGGACTATCCTACTACTGGCCACCGAGCATGAGATATGCTCAGAGACTGTCCCTCATGTATTACATCTACCAGAGGTCCCACCAGAAGACTACTCACTTATATAACCACAGAGCCCTAGTGAAATTAACAGAACTGTGATCAAAAATGAGGTTCCCTCATCCAGTGAGTCACATCTAAAATGGCGTCTCCTGCCAAGTCAGGAGAGCACATGTGCTGCTGACTGCCAGCCTGCACAGAAAAATGTTGCAAAAATCTGTCCAGGACTGGTGGGAAAACCAGAGCCCCGCCCCTGCAATATGAGTGGCTCAGCAAAGAGACAGAACTATTCTTTGATAGAAGGTGCCCCTCCTCTAGAGTCCACCAGGGAGAGGGAGCGCCTTGAGCAGCAATCAGCCACTTCTGTTCACCATAAGAGAGGTACAGGATGCAGTAAATCACACCCTCAGTTGTATAGAGCCTGGCGAACAAGAGGAATGAACGTAACCGTTATTTTGTGTCCATGCTTACAAAAGGACTTGAATATGCCTGGTAGTGAGGACTTTGATCCCTATCAGCTACCACCTTGGGGGTTGGTGGCACAAGTGGAAGGGAGGAAGTGTATCAAATCTCCATGCTCCAAATGTGATTTCCCAGGTTGCGAACTGATCTGGGGACATTACTGTTTCGGCTGCGGTGCACAGTTCCTGGAGCAAGTGCTGCTGGAACCCGCCAAGACAGAAGTGATCGGCTTCAATACTGGGCCAGTCAATGCAGGTAATCAATCTACCTACCTCCCAGAAGTTTCGGAAAGCTTGTGCACTCTAACTGCGTTTCCAGATCCGGTTCTAGAGTCGAGCTGGAACCAGCAGAGAAAGGTGCGAATTGCCTCTCCACTGGGGTGATCGATGCTGTTAACCCCCCTTGCGCAACCACAGATGTTTCGGGGGCCCCGTGTGCACTAACCATGGTTCTAGACTCTGCTCTAGAACTGCAAGATTTTCAAGCTACATTGACCAAAATGGACAGCTGTGATGCTGTGGCTGCACTGAGTCAGTGTGCTATACCAGATGTTCCAGGGGGTCCGTTCACCCCAGTTCTAGACTCGGTTCCACACTCAGGACAGCAGATTCCTGAACCGCAGATTCCGTGTCTCTACCCCATCCTCTCTTAGTGATTCCAACGACCAACAACTCGTGGTGATGCGCCAGCCGGCGGACCACTCCGGCAAAGACACAGAGCCAACTATATCGGTGGATACAGAGCCTGCTGTGGGTCCGTGTGCCCTAGATGAGGTGTATCCAGATGCTGCCGCGTGCTCTGCGGTGGGCCCATCGGCCCGAGGTGAAATTGCTCATGACCTGGCGGTTGGCCCGTTGTACATTGACGTTCCCCAACAGCAAGCGCAGGTGTGGCCGGAACCGCAGAAGAGTCCCACGGCCGTGGCGACTCCCAGTATGTCGGAGGAACAGTCGGAGATGAGACCGGAGGAAGAGGATCCCATCGCAAGCCAGCGGAGTGGTGAGGTACCCTCTTACTCCCCACAGGCTCCGATGGAGGTGCCGGACGTAGAAGTAGAAGAAGAGGAAGTTACGGTGTGGGACCCAGTCCAAAATGGCGGCTCTCATCAACCTGGGAGCCCATGCATTCCAACTCAAATGGTCCCAGGACTGGGATCCAACGTTCCCGAGTTTCCAGCAAATGATTGCTACCAGGCGGTACATGATCAACAGTGTGTACCGGCCATCTGCCAAGTGGAGGGACAATTCAACTCTACCCTGATGTCCAGTGCAGCTGAGGTGGTAACAGTCAGCGTTCCTGATGATGTGCTGGACACCGTGAATCAATGCAGTGGTAAGGTATCAACCCTTTACCCCCTGCAGGATGTAACAGAGACTTTGAGTACAGAGACATTGCTAATCGCTCGCTTCCCAGTGGAAGCCTCCCAAGTGCTTAGGGACAAGGACTGTGTTATGAATGCCCCATTGAAATTAGCCTCCTTTAAGCACAAAAAGGAGCACTCCATTCACCATGTGGTAGACCGCGGATAAGGTCAAGATCTCCTGGCCTACCGCATCCATGCCGCTGATGGCCGGGTAAAGGTCTGGCCCAGAGACACTGTGCTATTCCTTCCACCTGGGGGAGGAAGTAGTATGGAACCACTAACTGTTGCACCTGACCATGAGTTTGCGGAGGCTCATAAAAGTCAAAGTGAGGTACCCCCACATTATCAGTTAGGGGCACCCCACAATTGGTTTCAGCAAACAGCTAACACTCAGCTGGCCTCGGGTATAACTGTTATGATTAAGTTATGCACTGTTGACGTTAAAGCACCTGTGATAAGTTGTATATACTATGCCCTGCATTTTTATTATATAACTCTGTGCTGTGTGACGATGTCCTCCAAGCGGGGTCATTGGTATTTCCACCAGAGGGAGAATATAGCCAAGTCCCCTTTGGCTCCCCGGCTCCCCGTTCCTCTTCCCCTTACCTTAACCAGTGAGAAGGCAGTTGTGGGGGCGAGCGCGTCTCTCGGTGGCGTCAGAGGCACGGCGCCGCCATCTTTGTTATGTCCGTGCGGGCGCAGAGGCTCGCGCATCCGCAGACATGACGCAGCGGCCAATATAGTAAGCACGAAGGGGCAGAGATGGCGCTCCATAGCGCAGGGACTCCCCAAGGTAATGCAGGCACAGAAGAGAGCAGTGGTGGCCATTACAGGGTTGCACAGCTGCGGCAGACATAACACACGCGGCCCTAATGTTAAAAAGGGCCATAATGGACTACAACTCCCAGCAGCCTCTGGGGACTGCCATATGATCCCTGTCACATGCAGTCAGACAGCCACTGAGGCTTACAGATTCTCATGCTGCATGTGGATACAAAGTTGTGTGCAGCCAGGAAGAGTTAGTTGGAGCTAGGAGAAGGGAGGGGAAGGAAGTGTATAAGGAGCAAGTGGCTTCTTACACTAGGCCAGGTTACCCCCAGGCCCCAGCTAGGCCCAACTCACCAGTAGATGTGTAGCTGCTGTGTAGGGAAGGCCCTAAGGTAGGGACTTTACCCATTTAGCAGTAGCTTAGCCAGTGAGACAGACGCTGCTGCGTGCTCTGACAAGGAGGGTGCAGTGTGACAAGTGTGTCTGGGATCAGACCTGCATCACTCAAGATAGAGACTATCTGTGGGTGTGACTATCTGGATTGGGAGAGCACACCATTGCTGCGGATTCAGCGTTGGACGCAGGCGGGTCCTTTTCTATTGTTGCTGAACCCGGGCGCAGGAGCCCGGGCAGGTATTTCTACAAGTGCACCAACTGTACCCTACATACCGGTTTCCTTACAGCCGCTGATCACGCCTAGTGGGTGGGTTGCTGGACTATTGGGACACTTGGGTATAGTGGTGTAAGGTTATAGCCCAGTTAGGGGCCAGGTTATAGCTGCCAGCTAGTGGCAGAGGGTGACACGGCTGTGTTGCTATACTGTATGTGATGTGATGTTATTGTTTGGCCCATATAGTTAACAGTTACATATATAAACTTCCTTGTATGTGTTTCCTATTTGTGGGTCGTGTGTCAGGGGTCATTCTATACACACTAGAATCCCTGCACAGGTGGAGGCGCTGTAAGAATACGTTCCAGGATACACCCTAGGCTCCCACTGGCGGAGGTTCAGGCCTCCTGTGAGCCTAGCAGGTATTTCACCACACTGTAACATATGTAGATTTCCCCATATGGTCCCTATCTGCGATTGGGGTGGGGGAATAACCGTTACACATATATATATATATATATATATATATATATATATATATATGTAACGGGTATTCTGTATGGCCTGACCCCCCCCAATCTCATATTGGCCCCTGTGGTCTAACCAGCCCCCATTACATGGTCGTGTCTGGTGGTGCACTTGTTGGCAACAGGACTCCTGAGTCTCCTGCATGATAGTGTTTGGGGATTGTCAACCCAGACAGGCAGCTGAGGTAGTGTGTGCGAGTCCTACCTATATCCAGTGCAGCGCCTCCACCTCATCAGGATCCCTGCGTCCGCATGGGGATGGTTCTGATGAGGATCTCCTCTGTGGTGCCATCCTCTGCAGAGTAATTCCAGACTCATACATGAGGGTATCTTTTATCAAGGACAACTTTATTGGCATGATGGTATGGGCCAGCTTCCCCTCACAGCTAGCAGCTTAGCCGCTCATTCCTTTGCTGCACTCCATTAGGAAGGTTCCTTCTCCTCTAATAGAGTTGCTCTCACCTCTCCCCTAAAAGGCCTCGGACACACTTACCGCTGGCGTGCTGAGGCCCGCTGAGGCTCAGGGAAAGCGGGTGCTTTCCCTGGCCTTGCGGTTGCTTACCGCAAGCGCTCTCAGCAGCCGTCACGGGGCGGTCCGGGGGCAGTCCGGGGGCGGTCCGGGGGCGGTCCGGGGGGCGGTCCAGGGGCGGGCGCGTCACTGGCCGGGGGCGGGCCAGTGACGTCATGGAGCTGGTTCGCCCTCATTGGGCGAACCGCTCACGTGACCGGCCTGTCTCGCCGGCAAGCGGGGGAATTTTAAATTCCCCCAAGACCTGCGCTTCCGCAAGCGCGCAGAAGCGCAGGTGAGCCCCTACTAAAGCTGCTCTAATTGCGGCTATAGGGGCTCAGTGCTGAGCGGGAGCGCGCCTGAGCGTGCTTCCGCCAGCAAGCAACTAACATGTCCGGGGCCAAAGAGATTCACCAGCTTGTCTCTCTGCTTTGAGCTGCACAGACTCCAGCTCTTGCATCAGACACTGCAGCACTGTTGCAGACCTCCACGTGCCTCTCACTGAACAGAGTCAGAACACAAACAGGACTGAACTGCTAACTTTAGGCAGTTCTGTGTCTTATATCACCTCCAGAAACAGACACCCCCTGTGTCACTTCCTTTGGGACATATGACACCTCACCAGGGTTTGAGGGCAAACCTCCATGATTGTTTACTTGCCACCATCCATAGTTACCAGGATTACTATGCCAGCATAAAGAGATATGTACTACACATGGCTACATATATATATATACAGTATATATATATTATATATATATATATATATATATATATATATATATATATATATATATATACATATAACTGTATATATAGATATATGTAGCCATGTGTAGTACATATCTCTTTCATGCTGGCAGTAATCCTGGTAACTATGGATGGTTGCCAGTAACTGTAATATATATTATAATATATATATAATATATTATATATATATATATATATATATATATATATATATATATATATATATATTATATCCCGCTGTGCAAATTAATGGGGACAGGGTTAATGACCGCTAAGGTGATTAAGGGGCTAGGGGACATTACATTGGCTATTTTGATTGTTGTATGTTTTCAGCACCGGAGGGGACATGGGCAGGATGAAGATGAGGATGAGACGGCCTTCATCGTGGGTGCCTGGAAAATGTAAGTATAATATGTATCTACTGTATTTATTGTAATTTATATGTCTTTGAAATGGGCAAATGCATCATTATCCATATGTGGATAAGAGTAATTTTGCCCACTGCTGTATTGTATGTGTTAGGGGGGTGTATTTAGTTAGAAATATTGTTTATTTTTTTGGAGGCACAACATTGGTACCGCAGGCCCGCGGGTACCCCGGGACTCCCGCGGAGACCCCTGGACGGCCGCGGGGCCCCCGCACTCCGACGGGGACCCCTGCTTGGTGAGCCGGGGACCCCCTGCGGGCTCAGCCGGGGACACCCGCGGGACCCCTGGCCTCCCTCGGGGACCCCCGCAGGGTCAGCCGGGGATACCCACCGGCCTGTTTTATGGGTGTTGTGCTTGCAAAAATGTAAACAAATAAATTTTTCTAAGTCCTGATTCTTTTCCGCCTGCCTTGGGCTGGCGTGTTTTGTTTGGCGGGTTTTTAAAGAACGGTCTCTTAGCGTAGCTTAGAGAATTCCGCAGAAGGGCAGAAATCAGCTTATTTAGCTGATCGTACGGGTTTGGTGGGAAAAAAGGCAGTTTAAGAACGGAAAGTGCCTGTTAGCGCTGCTCTGTGAATCGCGCTAAGAGGAATACATAATATAATTGTAGATCAAAAGGAGTTATCTACTGTTTAATGTGTCCCTGTAACAAAACATATGTTGGCATGACAACAAGGGAAGTACGCTTCAAATAATGGAGCAGTAGAAATTCAAAAAGCGAAGAGGACTTAGAATCTTTCAAAAAAATCACCATGGTGGCTAATACATTTTCTGCAGAACATGAGCGGACAATCACTTCTTTCTGCATTTGCCATAGAGCGTGTCTCCTTGGGGATACGCGGGGGAGATTTTGAGAAACACTTCTACAACACGAATGCAGGTGGATTGTCACATTAGGTTCAATGACCCTGGTGGTCTTAATGACTATCTGGGTTTTTCTATGTTCCTATGATCCAGTCTGATCCCCTTATTATAAATGTTTCTCTGCTTTAGTGTATGTTAAATACTATTCTGTTCCTCTATTATAGGTGATAATGCAGAGTCTGCATGGAACAATGAAGTAACAATTTATATCTGGAAGAAGAAATTTTTTAATTTTTTCTTTTATATTTTTTTCTTATGGGGGTCTTAGTTTATGGGAATTAGGTTTTGATTTTTTTTTATTAGTATTTATTAACAGTTTCGACAGTTTTCCCTTTATCAAGACCTCTTTTTAGTTAATTATTGTAGATCTAAAAATATATTTTTTTTTTTATTCAATTTTTTCTGTTTACCCATCTGCTTTATTGTTTCCTAAAATACAGTGTTACTGATTCTGTCAATTGGGTTTTGAGATGCTTTGGAAGATTTGCTTTATATCCTTGTCTTTTTTCCTCTATTACCATAGATCAAGCTATATCTTATTTCTTGCTGGTTATATCCTGTTCCTGTTTTGAATGCCAAAACCAGTGTTGCAATATGGCTTACTCCTCCCTCCATGTATAGGAATTTACCTACACAAATATGTTTCGGCTACAGGAAATATTTTCCAGGATGAAATTCATGTATATGCACCTAAAACCATCCCATTGGGTGATTTCCATTATGGGATTTAATGGACCAAAAATGTGATTAAGGTACTATTTTTTATATTCACAATAGAATCCATGGACTGCTGTGAATTATTATATGTCTTTAGGCATCTCTACTATTATTGCCCATGCGCCGGAACTTTCTTTTTAAACTGATCGTTATGATCAGAACTGATTTGAGGGCAATCGGCCTATTCAAAGATGGCGACCGCAACCCGCAATTTCTTCTGCGCATGTGCGAGAAGTATGGGAAACTTCTCATGCGATTATAATAAGGTGTGACGTCACTAAGGGCAAATCGGAAAAAAACCACAACCAAATAGCGGACGCGACAGCTAACCTGCCAATGTGCATGTGTGATGTTTAATACTCAATTCTCGCGGGACTATATTGGTTTACTCGCGCATGTGCGAGATGTGTGGGAAATTTCTCATACGATCCAATGAGAGTGTGACGTCACAAGGGCAAAATAGGCACAAAACCACAACCAGATGGCGGATGCGATCGTTAATCTGCCAATGCACATGTGGCATGTCTATATTCAAATCTCGCGAGATTACACACGGCTGTGGACCTTACAGAGACTCCATGTTCAGCACAAATCACAGAGGGAATTTAAAACACTTGTTACATAGGGTTTTTTGGCGGCGAATCTCTTGATTATCTGCTACTATTTAAATGCTCCTGTCACATAGCCTTAGTACCACTCGTGAGGAGCCTTTGGTGGGTGAAACGCGTTAGTGGCTAATTTTAATTTTTGTCTGTTGCTGACTCTGCCTGTCTTCAGTCTTATTTGGGACTATCACACTGTCCAATATCTTGGACTTTTTTGTGGACTGTGCTGTGCTGATTGATGATTGCAGTGTTTCATTCTCAAGAGCTGATTATTTCTGTTTATTCTCTCTCCCTTGTTTTTCCCATCTGTTTATATTGTGTATTGGGTCACTAAATGAACTATTTTCATATATTCCCTGTTATAGCATAAACAATTGTATTAGGCTTACCCTGTGTATCTGACACTCTCACTGCTATCAGTACAGCACATGTATATATTTTTTTTCTGTGTATATTCTCTCAGTTTTGCATTTTTTGATTTATGATGTCTTAGTCACATTACATCTTTTGTTGACCGGCCGGTCTGTACTGCTGCACTGCGGGAAACTATTCTTTCCCTCGTGAGCAAGGTTTTCTCTAGGGCATCGATTTTTTAGTTTATTTTTTCTGGTTTTATTACACATGTGTTTTTGATCATTTTTTTTGTGTCCACCAATTTATTTTTTTAGACAGGCAGTCTCATCAGTCAGTTTTTTGTATTTCTGTTTCTTTTGGATTTAATTAAGTACCCTTTATATTTTGCAAATATTGTCTGAGTGCTACTTTAGAGGTTTCTTTTTCTTCTGTGTTTATATATATATATATATATATATATAATATTATTAATAATATATATATATATATATATAATATATATATTATATATATATATATTTGCATGATACCACTTGACAAATTCATGGGTGCAAGGTGGGTATCGGGCCAGTGTGGCTTAACCCTTAATTACCTTTGCGGTTAATCTGATAAGGGTTTAAGGGGATAATTGATATCTGAATGCAATTACAATGTATTGGCTTTGTTTTGGCAATGTATTTTGTGGGCAAACAAGGATGTTGCTGGCGACGGAGACTTCTTATTGATGAGTCAGTAGTACTTATTTATTTGAAATGCTAGTTAATGTTTTTAGTAAGGGGCAAATAATCTTTTATTCAAGTATCTGGATAATAGTTATTTTGCACATATTGTACTTTAGGTGTGGGGGGGGGGGGTGTATGTATTGATGTATAGAGGTCTGTGTTATCGTTTTTTTTATTTACATTCAGGGTTTGTCCTGGTTTGTTATCGTGCGTGGGACCTTTGGAGACCACCTTGGGTCTCCTCGGGTATCCCACGGGTATCAGAGGCTGGGTGGTTCCACGGGTGACACATGCGGGGATGAAGCGGTGGCCTACATCTGTTGGGGGTTGGGGGCACCGCGGACCCGTAGTCTGGGTTTGAAGCTGTGTGTGTCCCACTTCTGTGGGGGCACCGCTGACCCGTAGGTGCGGGGATGAAGATGTTTGGTCCAATTCGTGGGGGCAACGCGGACCCGTAGTGAGCGCACACCGTGAGTTCCCCAGACCCCTGTGGGAACAACCCAGGCCCGCAGACACCTGTGGGTTTGACCCGGGGCTCCCAAACTCCTTGGCCTACCGTGGGGACCCAATTGTGGCCAAGGAGACCAGCGAACCAGCTGGGGGCCATGGTGCTGGCGGGACCCACCAGCAGGCAGGCCCTCCAGACCCTGTTTGAAAGGGCTTCTTGTACCCTGTAGGTCTGTCGGTGCCCGCCAGCCCACCGGGGACTCGCGTGGGGCTGCTTTATGAACCCTGTATGTAAAGGAAATAATCTTGTATTTTTGGTGGGGGGCACAGGGGGTGGGTAATGTATTTAATAAATATAATGATGTTTATTATGTATCACTCTGTATTGTTTATATTTGTGGGTACTGGGGGTGGGGGGGGGGTTCCCCAACGGTATGTGGTACCCTCCTTGTGGGTATGGGTGAGGGTGGTTAGGCTCATTGGGTGGGGGGTTAGTGTGGGAGGGTATGTAGGCATCCCAAGTGGTGGGTGAGGGTGGGTTAACCCCTTAATGACGGTAGCGGTTAATAACCGCTATGGTGATTAAGGGGTTAGGGGACATTCATTGACATTGGTGTTTTCATTATTGTGTCTTGTTTTGCAGCAGCGGAGGGGGCCATGGGCAGGATGAAGAGGAGGATGGCCTCATCGTGGCAGCGGCAATGGGTGGTGAGTACTATATGTATTTAATGTAATTTGTATTGATTGCTGTTTATGTATTTTTAAATACCACAGGGGGTGTATGTTGTTTTATGCAATGTTTATTGGGGCGAAATGTCCCCATAAACATGCAATTCTTCTTATCTGTCTGTCTTCGCGGTTATTGCAACCCCTTTAACCCACATCATTGCTCTGCTAAACCACCCTCTTGCTTTTGCTACCTACCGCTATGGTATTGAAGCAGCATTTATTAATTTGTATTTTTAAATACTATTATGTGGTGCGGGAGCTGGGGGCCCCCTGAGCTGAACCGCATTATTTGTGGCTCAGAGGACCCCCTGCTTCCGAGTTACAGGCCCCCCGGTTTGGGTGCAAAATAGTCGGTTTACATTGTCGCTCCGCCGCCATATTCTAGCATAGAGCGTGCACGTCGCGAATGGGACGCTATAAAGATGGCAGCAACACTGCCACCCGATGACACATTCCGGGGCCTGTAACTCGGGAAGCAGGGGGTCCCTGGTCCACAAAATGATGCGGTTCAGCTCAGGGGACCCCCTGCTCACTGTACAGTATTATTACATAAATATTCATGCTGCTTCGCTACCGTAGCAGATACCCGCAATGGTAAGGAACGAGTCTTTATTGATATGTGTGTTTTACTGATAGTGTAGATGTTCAGAGGGTCTCCGGAGCTGAACCGCTTTGGTTTTAGGTCTGGGGACCCCCTGCTTCCCGAGATACAGGCACCTTTATGGGGTGCCGGTATCCCTCTGCTTGGTTTACATGCCACGGTCACGTGATCGGGACCTTTAAATGCAGAGGGATACCGGCACCTCATAAAGGGGCCTGTATCTCGAGGAGCAGGGGGTCCCCGGACCTGAAATCAATGCGGTTCAGCTCCGGAGACCCCCTGCACATGTACACTATCATTAAAAGTTGTTTAAAAATACTTTATTTTTTGCCGATGTTTGCGCTAAGAGAGCGGCTTGTCTCTCTCTGCTGCAAACACCTCTCGGCACAAAAGGCATATCGAAAGGCTTATCGGGAGCCAGGCTGTATCGGCACAGGCTCATCTGCAGCTTTGCTTTCGCAGTGATTCGGCAGGGATCGGAAGCATTCGGCCCTTACTGAATACTGCGAGGGCAAATCGCCAAAAAAAGGCCTATCCGGCACCTATCCGCCACACTTGCCGAAAAGATTTTATCGGGGCTTACTGCATCGAGCCCTAAGTCCCAAAGATAGTGTAAGAGGAATAAGGCTAATTGAAATAAAAGTACATCTTTTCTATTCTATTCCCACTCCAGAGACATAGGAAATGTATTAGAACATACTTTATTAAATGTGTTATAAAGTAATGTGCTTGGGACTTCCAGAACCGATGCACAGACAGACTGCCAGGGCTAACCCATAGGCACCAGCAAGTCTGCTGGACATTGGAGTTCAAAGTAGCCAGAGATGCCAAAGGTGTGAAAGACATTTGGGTAGCAGGGAAGGGCTCAAGTACCCAGGTCCAGGGAACAATGGCAGTCGTCGGGGCTGCCATTTGCTCTGCCAGACCTTGTGGAGCCTGATCCATCGATTGACATTGAGATATACAGGGACGGAGGTGACAAACTTGTGCATGACCCTTGGCAATTTAATATTTCCCGCTGACCCGCCTTTTCAGACCGGCTTGGTTCTGGTTGGCTCCTGCGAAAGTTCCCACGCAATGATTGAGTGCTGAGTTTCATGAATGAAACTCAGAATACTATAAAGAATGTCTGAGACAATGATATTCAAGATTTCCAGGAGTAAGGGCGCGGGCGGGCCCCCAGTAAGTGTGTCTTTTCGTCTGTATTTTGTGTTCCATTGTGTGTAAGAGATATTGTCAAATAAACTTCAATTTATTTCACTACCTTGTTTTGCTCATTGAATGATCCCGATTAAAAAGGTGTAAATTGCCCCGTGACAATTCTCCACTTTATTGTCTAACGCCCCGCTCTATATTAAACAAGGCCAGTTACCTTCAAACTTCCTAAATGATTATATAGCGGGGTGGGCATCCTTTCTAGCCAAATACTCCTGACAAGTTGCCTGCGTATATAACTGTGGCACCACAGGCACTCTCTAGACAGGTGGAAAGGCGGGTTAGTTCCCTGTTAGTTGAATCAGGCTGCGGCGGCTTTTCCCATCCGACGGCCTATCAGATCTATCAGGCGTATTCCGATTAAAAAGTGTTGTAAAATTGACCCCCGTGACAATTCTCACATTTATTAACCTGCATTTACCTTCCGAAACTTCCTAAATGTCTTTTAGCCAATCTCCTGCAATGTGCTGCGTTACACTGTGCCACAGGCCTCTCTGACAGGGAAAGGGGGTTAGTTGTATTCACTGCTGGGGTTTCCCACCGCGGCTATCAGATCTATCAGGGATTCCGATTAAAAAGGTGTAAATTGCCCCGTGACAATTCTCCACTTTATTAACAATGCATTTACCTTCCTAAACTCAAACTATCTCTCTGGGGTAATTCTTGGCACTCCTGTTGGTGTAAGGGGACAAATCCCATCAGGAGACAGATCTGAGTGATTACAAAGTGTCTTTATTAAATGCAGCCATACAGTATCTACAGTCAGAATAATATGCGTAGAACCAATCCCAAGCAATGAACCCACAGGCTAGTAAAATTTGGAAACTACAGATTAATCATGACAAATCTCATACATTTATTACTGTTACATGATCCAGCGCCAAGGAAGAAATGTTATATAGGGTGACATCTTTTAGCCAATCTCCTGCAATGTGCTGCGTTACACTGTGCCACAGGCCTCTCTGACAGGGAAAGGGGGTTAGTTGTATCACTGCTGGGGTTTCCCACCGCGGCTATCAGATTTATCAGGGATTCCGACCTTCAGAGGCTTCCGTTAATTACGTCACTTCCATGGGAACGGGCTGCATTGTGTAGGATGTCACTCACTTCCGAAAAAATCTTGGTACATATACTGTAGAAAGATAGAAATATGTTGTATAACTTTGTGCAATTAAATTCATGTTTAATGTGGCTAAAAGGGCTCTTGCACATTACCGTTGGGGGGAAGAAAAATATTGGAGGTATCTGGGTGATGGGAGTAGTTTCCCCGGGAAGGGTTCTTAGGCCTCCCATGGGGCTTTCGGAAGGGATTAACCAATAATTTGCTTTAGCAGTTAGCCAATAACGTAATGAAGAAGATTAAATAATTTATTTTTATATTGTACACATATTATTTTTATATAATAGCACAGTATATTGTTTACATGTAATACATACATAGGGGGTGCTGGTAGTTACTCCGTAATGAGCCAATAGGAAGTAATTATGCAACCCGGTCACGGCTTCCTATTGTCCCACATGGCACAGAAGCTTTGCAGGAGATACTGGCACCTACTATGGAGGTCTCTATCATGAAGCAGTGGGTCCCGGAGATGAAATTAATGAGGGTGAGCTCTGGAGATCCACTGCTTCAAACCTATGTTAAAAATAATTGAATTGCTCCTGTAAAAGCTGCTCAGGGAGTCACAGAGAGACTGATTCTTTGGGACTCCTCTGTGCAGTTCTTACAGGCTGGCTTGCCCAGTAGGATTAATGCTGTGTGGTTCCTGACTTAATCCTCCTGGGCCGCAAAATGTACAGTTTTCAGGTTTGTGGACGAGCCACGGAATTCGACTTTTGCATCCGCTTTCATGGGAACAGTAAGTCTGGTCACATCTGTACATTTTACATTTTCCCTTCATATCTTATCCTCTCTTTTCTTCTAGGCTGTTCTTGTGGATTTCTTTTATCCTTCCCTAGTAAGATTTATAATACAGATCATGCATCCTTTAATATTCTCTTCTTGGAACCTCCTCTGTGGTCTTTATGTTGGATAATGAATTTATATGGTTTCATATTAATGTGTAGGGATTGTACATAAGCTCCTGCAATCTTATCATGGTCTGTACTAAAAAAAAAAAGATTATAAAGTACAGAGCTTGTGGCTTGGAGATCTCGTGCTGATACCCAGCACACAGTGCACATCTGCAGGTTATAAACCTCATTACTACTGTAATTCCAATCAGTGCTGAATCTTTTCAATCTTATGAAATACAGACATATACACACAATAACGTCTGTGAAGAACTCTCATGTTATTATAACCTACAATAAATGTACACTTCTTGGCTACTAGAAACTACAGTATATAGATTTTAACAAAGAACTTGACAAACAACACACTGTTGTCACCGTACATGGGTTGTCATCCTCCAGAAATATGGGGTCTGTACACTCCTGACGACACAAAAGGATGCAGCACTTCTTATCACCGGGACACTGGCTGTCAGTTGTACATAATGCTGGGGGAGGGGGAGCCATACATCTTGTTCTTGGTATTGGACAATGTCCAGATTTCACTGCAACACAGAATGGCATGAGACTGAAACATCGCTCTCAATCAATGTGTGACGTGAAGTACAATATGAAGTCAGTGTTAATTAACAAAGTTTTATAAATGGAAAAAAATACACAATACGGGTATGATCCCATGAAGATATTTAAAGTAGATCATACTATATATATATATATATATATAGAGATATCATATATATATAATATGATAGTAGATATATATATATATATATATAGATAGATATATATAATATAGATATAGATATGTTTCCATTCCCACTATACACATAGGGACCCCACTAAGTCCCAACACCACTTTAGTTGTGCTACAAACTCTCACATTCCACACCCCCCCACACATTATATCCACTCCCATCCCACACACCTTGTGTAAAGCACTGTATATACGGTGGGCCCCCATTCTTTTTATCACACGATACACATACACACTCTTTCCTCACTTGCTTCATTGACCTTTTGACATTCTAGCACATAAATCTACCACACAGGGGGAGGGAACAGCACAGATAACATTCAAGAGACATGTTTTTAAGTAACCTTTTGCTTCATCTACTTGTAACATCGCCGGAAAGAAGAGATCAGTGTATCTCGAAGTCGCGCACAATAAAGAGCTTTCGTTAGCCCACAGAACGGTTATCATCTCATTATTTTTATGATTATAATATAACGATAATATATATATATATATATATATATACATTTACATATACTGTACAGTCACATAGACAGGGCACACACCAAATGATGTAAAATATATATTAGGTTCCTACCTATCCCGGGGATGGTATAGAGAATCATTTAAAGGGATTTATTAGCTCATCTTTTCGGCCCATATATGAGCTCTTGAGCCGAAACACTGAGCTAATAAATCCAGCTCTTGTCCATTGAGACGTGGCTGTTTTTCTTTCTGATTCTCTCTCTCTGAAAAGAATAAAGAAGAGCATTCTCTGAAGCACATTTATATTTTTAACTGCAGTGTTAAAAACAGAGACAAGATATACATATTCAATTGTGAATGAGAGGTGGATAGCAATATTAAAGATTACCACTCCGAGTCCTATAAATGTAATCAAGCTGTGAGATAGGAACCGCTTGGTGTCTGCCTACTTTCCTACCTGCTGAAAAATCTCAGACACTATTTGATCGTCGACTTTCTTTCATATTTTGGAAAGTTTTTTGCATGTTTGGATTCACTTAATCTACTAATCCTTTCCATCTCTGTGTGAGACTATTCCACATATCCACCACCATTTCCATAAAGAAGGATTTCATCACATTGAGAAGTATATATTGCCGATCACCATATCAATAGCCCTCTTTGCACAATCTCCTATGTATGTATTACCTTCCGGAGATTTGGACTCCAGAACTATACATAGAGTGTGAGGTGAGGTTTGACTAAGGATATGTAGAATGGTAACACCTCCTCTATTCCGCTGATAATACCTCTCCCTATGCACCCTAACACCCTGCCGATAATACCTCACCCTATGCACCCTAACACCCTGCCGATAATACCTCACCCTATGCACCCTAACACCCTGCCGATAATACCTCACCCTATGCACCCTAACACCCTGCCGATAATACCTCACCCTATGCATCCTAACAACCTCATGATAATACCTCTCCCTATCACAAGGGATCTGCGGAGCCCCCGCCACCTTCCAGAGGCTGATGGAATGGACCCTGGGAGACATGAACCCGCAAGAATGCCTAGTGTACTTGGATGACATTATAGTGTTCGGGAAAACCTTGGAGGAGCACGAGGAACGATTGATGAAGGTGTTGGATCGACTTCAGAAGGAGGGCCTCAAACTGTCCTTGGACAAATGCAAGTTTTGTCGCCCGTCCGTGACATACCTGGGCCACATTGTGTCCGCTGAAGGGGTGTCCACCGATCCAGGGAAGATAGAGGCTGTAGTGAATTGGCCCAGGCCCCGCAACGTCCAAGAACTGCGATCCTTTTTGGGATTTTGTGGCTATTACCGGCGCTTCGTGGAGGGCTACTCAAGTAAAGCCAAACTCCTGAATAACCTTTTAAAAGTTTATCCTGAGGATACGGACCGGAAAAGGGTCACGGCACAAACGCCTTTTGGAGAAAAGTGGACCCCTGCTTGTGAACAAGCGTTCCTGAAGTTGAAAGCCAGTCTCACCCAGGCCCCAGTACTGGCCTATGCTGATAATATCATACAAAAGAAAAAGGACCCAGTCTTGCAGCACTCAATCACTAGGAATGTAATGTTGTAAATTTAAAATATACTTTATTAATAACCTTGAATAAAAAATAGTGTGTTAAAACGTAATTAAATGATAATAAACAGCTCGTGACTGTATCCTTGATACCCCACCTACGGTAAGGTGGGTAGATGTAAATAGAGTCCCTAATGAATATTGGGGATCAAACGCTACGGATAGTAGCTACCTAGAAATATAGGAAAAAGGAGCCTCTGAGAGCCCACTTGAAGACACTCTCCTTGCGAGTGTATCCAGGCGTAGAGTGATTGAGTGCTGCAAGACTGGGTCCTTTTTCTTTTGTATGATAGTACTGTAGTTACATTCAGTTCTATGAGTCTTTTTGATCACGTGAAGAAGAGGCCTGAATGTACTGTACCAGAATATCTTTTAAAAACTCATGTTATTGTGAACTACACTAAAATGTGTAGGCTGCTAGAATGTTTATACAGTAGATCTAGAAGAAATTGACAAACAACACATTGTTGTCACTGTACTTTGGGTGCCCACTTACCTATGATGGGGTCTGTGCACTCCTGGCGACATACAGGGGTGCAGCACTTCTTATTCCCGGGACACTGGCCGTCATGTTCACACTTTGGTTTGGGAGAGGGGAAGGCTTTACACATTGTCACTGACACGGGACAAATTCCAGGTTTCACTGCAAAACAGAAGGGACTGAGACTGAAACATCTTTCACAATAACTTTACATTGATTCCATGTAAAAATGGATTTCAGACAAAAGGTGACACTGTGTGACAATTTGCGTGTCATTTCCCAGAATCCCTTGCTGCATTGGAAGCACAGTAAGCTAGATGATAATGGTGAAAAGCAGGGTTGAAGACCTGCCTAAGACATGTGAATGTGATAACAAGTGAAATTCTTTACTGGTTATATATATATATACACACACACACACACCATGTTAGCCGAGCTTAATAATCAAAAACAAATAGTCGATACCGTTCTGTGGCTAACAAAATGCTTTTATTTGTGCGAGCTTTTGAGATACACTGATCTCTTCTTGGGAGATGTTACAATGGATTAAGCCAACAAAATTACTTTCAAACAGGGTAGCGAGGAATGTTATATGTGGGTGAAGACTCCCCATCCTCCCTGTGCAGTATGTGATTTATGACTTCATGTGTTAAATGGTCCCTGAATGTTTTGTGATGTTACAGTAAGCATGTGTGTATATGTGTGTGTGTATGTCTGTGTAAATCTTTATTTTTAATGCGGCCACTGTTTATACAGCACTTTACAGAAGGTGTGTGTAGAGGTGGAGTGCCTAGCAATGGTGTGGGTAAGTGTTAAAATATAAGAGGGTGTTGCATTTCTGTACATGTGTGTGGCTACTACTGTATGTAGTCCCTGTCATGGGAGACCAGGTTTATCAACACCATTTTATACCGGGATCTTACTACTAGCTTCATCCCTGCAACTCTCGAGAAATAACTTAAACCTTTTAAAACACAAAATACACTCACAGCTTTATCAGATAGCTGGATGATCCCCTGAACCCCTATACTAGGTTCAGGGTACCTGGGCATGTACTTGGGCATCCCTCCTTATACTAAGGACCCCCCTGTATGTTGCAGGTATGCATTACCCCCTTCATGCCCCGTTTACCTTGTCTGTATGATGCTGCAGCAGGAATCCTGGCGATGAGCCGCAGGAACGTTTTCCGGGTCAGAGTTTTCCTGGAGCAATGCGCTTTGAGGTATCCGAGAATCTCACTAGATTCCCAGACACATCTTTCGGGGTATCCTGTAACTTGGGAACCCCTATACCTAAACACATTCTGTAAAGACTTTCTCCAGCAAACCCACCCTGAAACTTACAGCCTCGAAATCTCCTGGTCCCAGCACCCCCAGAAAGGCAAAACACAGAAAAATCACACAAAATTATTTAATGTTGCATAATTTGCACACAGTCACAGTAATGCATTCATCTTATGGCAAGAGTCAGATAATTTTTTGCTGACAGGACTGTCTCTTGTTCCGCGTGTGATGCAGATTCATTCTCTTGTTTAGCCCCTTTCCCGTCTCACCTATTTTGGGACATATTCTACATGCTCCCTAAAATTCACAAATCCCTGGGCGCCTGATCAAATCTGGATCTGGCACACTGACTGAAAATATCTCTTGCTGGGTGGAAAGCATTCTAAAACCACTTGTCAGGAACACACCTGGCTATATCCAGGACACCACCGACCTGCTAAACAAACTTAATGCCATTGACTCCCTCCCAATATGAACAATACCAACAAACATGAATGTAGAGTCACTTTACACAAACATCCCCCACAACGATGGGATTTCAGCCTGCAGATACTTTCTGGGACCGCAGGAGCCACTCACAGAGACAGTGACTAAATGCATCGAATTTATTCTGATAAATAACTACTTCACATTTGGAAATGACACATACTGTACCACCAGACAATCGGGACCTCTTTTGGCTCTCGGTTGGCGCCACAGTATGCCAATCTGTTCTGCGCAAAACTGGATAGTGATTTTCTTCCCACCTGTCACTTGAAACTCCTAACATACCTTTGATACATCAATGACATTCTCCTGATTTGGACCTCTGGTGAACAGGACCTCATATAGTTCCATCAGAACATCAATACATTCCCCCTGACTATCAACTTCAAACTCACCCATTCCCCGGAAAAAGTAAATTTCCTAGACACCACCATTACTATAAAGAACAACCAACTATAGATCTCTATATACCGCAAATCTACAGACAGAGCCAGATATTTGAGGGACAGCAGCTTCCGACACCACACACTAAGCATGCAACCATCTACAGTCAAGCCATACGATACAACCGGATATGCTCTGATACAGCAGACAGAGACCAGCAGATCAGATCAGACAGAGACCAGCAGACAGAAACCAGCCTTGAGATCAGATTTCATAAACCGTGGATACATCCACAGAATTGTAGACAATGCCACCAGAATATCAAGAAGTATACCAACGATCTGATGGTGGCCATTCTCAAAGGTAATCTCAGAACACCAATAGAGAAATGGTTGCATGACTGCAAATTTATTAAACTATTTGGGACACTCACCGGTGGCCTAAACAAAGACTGCAGCTTCATGAGCCACTACCCTGACATGAGAACTCTCTTCCCATGAGTGCTAAGGCCCATGTCTATAAATACTGCGCTGTATGAATGCACGCACACCTGCCTCTTACACATATAAATGTACAATGTTAGTCTATCCCATTATACCAATAGGGACTACATAGTAGCCACACACATGCACATAAATGCAACACCCTCTTATATTTACACCCCCTCTACACACCTTTTGTAAAAATAAGGGTAATTTATTAATGCAGAGGGCAAATAAAAGTCAGGCGTTTCGGTCCCCAGAGGGACCTTTCTCAAAAGTAACATTACAGCTAGGAGCCACCCATTTTATACCCAAAAGTTTTATAGCGCAAAAGTGAGGGGGAGAAGTAAGTGTTGCTAAGCAACGCTAGGTGAGTGTCATTAACCTGGCAAAACAGGACTGGTATTGTCAAAACCCCTGAGCACAAGAACATATTAAATATAATAACAGAAACAAGCTAACAAAACATGAATACCTGAGTAACTGCATATTACATGTAAATGCATAATCTAAAGACTGTGCCTACCTGGCTGTAATTAGTGTCCGAGACACCACAGCATGTCAGGGGAGGAGAGTAACGTCTAATACACATCAAAAATAAGTACAATCATTTTATTCCCACAGCAATCGCCCAGACTGAACAGTGGCAACAATGTCACACGCCAGATCCATATGCCTACACCATTCTACTGTATGTCCTGTGGTGGTTCACAGACCTCTTTAAACTGAACCTGTATGCTCACTTGGTGGCATGGATATCCCTGAAATATGGCACATCTATACGCTGGACCCTATTTATGGATTTTAGGCTTTGAATTGCATACAACATCTGTGAAGAACTCTCACGTTATCACAACCTATAATACATTTTTAAACAGTAGGTCTTAACAAAGCAATTGACTAACAACACACTGTTGTCACTGTACTTTGGGTGGCCACTTACCAACGATGGGGTCTGTACACTGCTTAATACAGAGCGGGGCGCAGCACATCTGTTTCCCAGGACACTGGCTGTCACTTTTACACTTTGGCGGGGGAAGGGGGGTTCTACATGCTGCTATTGATGGTGGACAAACTTCAACTTTCTCTGCAACAAAGAAGGACATCTGATGAAACATCTGCCACAGTACATGTTTAAAAAGCAGGTTATTGGGGTCTATTCTAGTAGCTTTGATGAGTTTGCTGCTACATTGTAAAGCCTGTATATCTGGCCTCACACTTTTGAGACCCAAAATGTCGAAACAGCTGCCTGTGGTTAGGTTTACTGCCTGTACATCTTGACACAGGCTGTGCTGAAAAGTTGTCCAATGAAGCAAGCATAAATTTATAAGGGTCCATGTCAAAATGGATTTGAAGCAAAAGGTGACACTGTGTGCTCATTTGCATGTCATTTCCCAGAATCCCTTGCTGCAGTGGAAGCACTGTGTGCTAGGCGATAATGGTGAAAAGCAGGGTTGTAGACCTGTCTAAGACATGTGTTGTGCTTACAAGTGATATTTTAATTTGAGAAATATATATATTTTTAAGTTATGGTGGGTGAATAAAGTCAACAAGAAACCTCACCGTGAGGCCATGAGACAGTATATTCAGGAAAACCTCCAGGGGGTTTCCCTCATTAAGTCTTCTTCACCCGCTGGCCATTTAGGCGTGAAACGCATTAGAGGACCTCCTTTGTAGCCACTGCTACCATGCATTCTTAATAAAGCATTTTTATTTTTGTAACTAACCTCCAGCCCTATTTTTGCAGCAGTGCACCACCATCTTTCTTCATCTTACCTTGTATCGACTACCGTGGCCTCAACAAGTTAACAGTCAAGAATCGCTATCCCCTTCCGTTGATTTCCGAACTGTTCGAAAGGCTACAAGGTGCCACCATTTTTTCCAAGTTGGATCTGCGAGGGGCCTACAACTTGGTAAGAATTCATCAAGGGGATGAGTGGAAAACAGCCTTCAATAATCGCGATGGGCACTACGAGTACTTGGTAATGCCCTTTGGCCTCTGTAATGCACCTGCCATCTCTCAAAACTTCGTAAACGAAATCTTCTTAAACGAAATCTACTAGACCAACATGTATCATTTACCTGGATGACATCTTGATTTTCTCCAAAAATATTCAAGAACACCTAGGACATGGGAAACAGGTTCTGCAAAGGCTGAGGGAAAATAATCTCTTCGTTAAACTGGAGAAATGCCAATATCACGAGATTTTCTACTTCCTTCCTGGGGTACATTATCTCAAACACAGGACTCGCCATGGATCACGCCAAGGTCAAAGCAGTCATGGACTGGCCGTGTCCTTTATCTCTCAAAGCCATCCAAAGATTTCTCGGATTCGCGAGTTATTATCAGAGATTTATCCAAAATTTCTCTTCAATCCTGGCTCTGAGTACACTTTAACCCAGAAAGGAGCCGACGCAGCGCACTGGTCACCCAAAGCTACCAGAGACTTTGAAAAGTTAAAGAAAGTCTTTTCTTCCACACCTATCCTGGTACACCAAGACCCAGGGTTGCCCTTCACGCCCAAAGTGGATGCCTCTGATGTACAGTAGGAGCTTGGTCAATACTTTCTCAGAGAAAAAAACCCTCAGGCCAGACTGCATCAATGTGCGTTCTTTTAAAAAAATTCTACCGCTGAGAAAAACTACGACGTAGGAAACTGTGAACTTCTTGAAATTAAAATGGCCCTGGAGGAATGGATACAATACAAAAAAAGAGGTTCTGTGTTGCACACCATTAATCAGATACAGAGAAGCAAAATAATTGTGTTTTAGTACCGGTGCACCATGGTTCAGGGAATAACCTGTCTGGCGAAATCCTATGTATAAATGTGAATGGAAAATCGAGGCTACTTCGGATTTGGTACATGAATTTATTCTTTCAAAAGGCATGACGTCAGTCACTGAAGGAATGGGGACATCTTCTCGAAGGTACGGAGACTCCTGTCACGATCCTGACCAACCACAAGAACCTACTTTAAATTGAAGGTGCGCGTCACTTGGGGTCACTTGGTGGTCCTTATTTTTCACCCGCTTTAATTTTGTTATATCTTACATTCTTGGGTCTAAAAACATAAAAGCTGATGCACTCTCCCGACAGTTTCTGATGGAGGACAAATCAGAGGATCGTCATTAGACTATTCTTCCCCCAGCCTTTATTCTATCAGCCAACACCTTTAATGCCTTACCGGACATCACAAGGGCTCAACTACGCATCCCAGAAGGCCTCAAAGTTCCGGAGGGACGTTTGTTCACGCTATCTAACTTGCACAGGAGAGTAATGGAATGGGGTCACACATACAAAGAAGCCGGTCACCCTGGTACGACGAGAACGATCAACCTTTTGGAGCCTATGTTCTGGTTTCCAAGTATACGCAAAGATATCAAGAATTTTGTCTCGAATTGTGCCACATGCGCCCAGAATAAGATGCCTCGCAACAGATCATCGGGGCTTCTTCAGCAACTTCCGATCCCAGACCGTCTATGGACGCATATTTCGATGAACTTCATCGTTGAGCTACCCAGCTCTAAAGGGATGGAAACCATACTGGTGGTTGCGGACCGGTTTTCAAAACAGGCGCTCTTCATCCAACTCAAAGGCTTGCGCAGCGCTCCCAAATTATCGGAGGGCTTCATCAGAGAGTGAATTCCGCAGGAGCAGGTACACGCCTCCAAACTTATTCAGGCCTTTCACCACAAGTACCCTTCGAAGCCATCTCTGGGTCGTCCGGAGTTCTCCCCCGAAGGGGGGGGGTGGATACTGTCAGGATCACTTATAGGCTCAGTCCTCCTGACGGACGAGTCACGCAGCAAGGACTGCAGAGCGCGCAGACCCCTATCTGCACGGGTGCACCAACCCAAAAGTGCATCCACGGAGGCACGCTCTCATCACGTCCCCATGGCACCTCCTTCCACTGTTGATGCACTCACCGCACACCGCATATCCCCCTGCGCGTGCACGCCGCACGGCAGCTATTCTCAAAACACACATCAGCTGTGTCTCACCTATAACCAATCCTGCTTCCTCCTATTAGCATCCAATCTGGGTCTGATGTCATCTTTCTGTTACAGTACCTCCTGATTTGTTCCTCCTCCTTTATATATGCTGTCAGTTCCGGTACAACTTGCTGAGCAAAAACTCTTGTTTATGTGCTGTGCTTGCTGCTTCCTGTATCTTGCCTTTTCCTGTGCCTTGCCTGACCCGTGTTGTGACACTCGTACCTGGACCTGTCTCTTATGTACCCCTGGACTTCATCTTGTTATTGAACCCCACACTCTCCTCTCCTTGACCACGGCTTACGGATACTGACTACTCTCCTCTCTCCAACCCCAGACCATGGCAAGTACAATGACATACCCGAACTCTCTTACCCTGACCTGGCTACACAACTGACTCTAAATTCTGGACATTGTCCCGTGGTTGTAGGGCGGTAGTTATATACTGTCGCAGCCGAGTTTATTTAAACATTTCCCTGGTCTCGGCCGAGACAGAAACCGGGCACGCGCCGGG
This sequence comes from Ascaphus truei, assembly GCA_036426205.1. Classification (NCBI taxonomy): domain Eukaryota; kingdom Metazoa; phylum Chordata; class Amphibia; order Anura; family Ascaphidae; genus Ascaphus; species Ascaphus truei. The sequence goes on from WSYH01001133.1 coordinate 62,908, forward strand.
GTGTCCCGTGCGCGCGCCGAAGCCTCGGAGGAGCGGTCCTCCGATCGGCGCTTCCCCCTCCCCTCTCCGGGTCCGCCGGGTCCCCCGGAACCCCCCACCGCCATCCCCGACATAACGGCACATCGGTGACGCGCGGCACACCGAGGGGATTTGTTTCGCAAGCCGGGAAACCTCCCGGCTTGCGGAACTAGCCCATTTTAAATAAAACGTGTCACCATTGTACATCCCCACCTCAGTTCACCTCACTTTCTAGCTTGTGTTAAGGGGTTAATTGTATGAGTGCGCCTGTGGGTTGCGGTGAGCAGTGAAATTTCAACCTTATTTCACTGTGTAACCACAAGACAAGCACAGGGATCAGCCGTAACAACAAAGTCAATTGAATAATTGGCTTGTGGTTAAATAAGTGTTTCCGAAAATGTAACAATGTAGGCTGTGGTTAAATCAGCCAATTCAAGACAAGTGGATAAGTACGTCTGGTGTTGGATCGCTACATTGAGTTCTGACCGCAGATGGGAACTGTAATGTTTAAACACACCACATCAAAGCCATTACACAATTAAAGGTATAACTTTACTTAGGGATGTCCTAGCTTTCTTTTTTTTGTATGCAAAGGGTTAGAAGGGAATCATGCAGATTGATATGATTTTATTAATTGTACCATGTGTATAAATGCATAAACGGGTATACCCCTGGTGTAGGTACATTTAAAATTATATGAGCTGGGGGATTTATAGGGCATTCATAGGGACAGTGGATACATTAAAGATTCACCCAGATAATTTGTGTTTAGCCATTTCAGGGGGGACTCATGCATAACTGAATGTCCAGGCTTCTTAGAGACCCTGGGGAGATGCCGTCAGGATGTCTGGGGAAGCCCGGAGCTTCAATGATTTTAACACACAAGTGTGACATAATGAGAAGTATACATAAACAGTTTGCCTAGCAGATGGGGGGCATTCTGAGGGGGAGCAGACATTCTGTCGCTGGGGCAAAGGGGTTTGGTCAGGTATGCTAAGCGGGTCAAGTGACAATTTAGCGCATGACCCTTAGCCTGCCGTGACGCCCTTTGCCCGACTACAGGCACTACTGGCAATCTTGCTATATGGCAGAATTTGGCTCCCATGCCAAAGATTGGTTACCCATTGCCCAGATAGGCTGTTGAGGATATTATAAGCCCGTGAACGCAGTTGGGAAGGTGTTCTCGGCTTTAACATCAGAAAGGACGGTACCAGTGATGTTTTCATTATCACCACGGATTTGTACCCCGCTCAGGATTTCGTTAGCTCCAAGGACTTGGAAAAGAATTCTGCAAGGGCAGAACAAAATTATTTTATTTGGCGGAAGGGGTGGCAAGTTGCGCCCCTTGCCAAAAGACTGACCTGTTTCCTGTTCGCGTATCAACCCCGCTCTGGGACTTGATACTTGGAGACCAGATTGGATGAACTTTCGTCCCAGAAACCTTTTATTTGCGTTCCTGTAAGTGTTTATTTGTGATATTTTTGTAATTCAAGTTGTGCGTGTTCATATGTAAATAAATCACAATTTATTGTATTTCACGTTTTTATTCAATCAAAGGATCTAGACATTAATGTGTTAAAAAGCTTGGTCTACCATGACAATGGTCCGCCTGGGTGAGCCAAGTGGTTCTTATCTGCCATCAAATTCTATGTTTGTATGTATGTGTAATGTGACTGCTGGGGTTATATTTACTTACGTGACACAGACATTATTGATTGACAATGTTGTTACTGATAAACTTGGGTAATTCTTGGTAATTCTGGTGCAAAAACTAGAACCAGATTTATAAATAAAATAATCTTATTTCATCCAGTGAATAGCTTTGCCTGGATATATAGCATATAGTATGATGCACCTCAGTTTCACAGCTGGGAGACATTGATCAGTGACTCACTCAGAGGTGAAGGGGTTAAGAACTCTTCTGGTTATAATATGCCAACATTTTCACAGTCAGGTGGGTAAAATCTATAACTGCTGTGTAACTTGTACAGACGTTAATGTCACACTGATCTTTGGCAGAGGATGGATGTGCAGTGGTGTATTGTATTAGAGGTATTATTGCACAAACTGAAGAAGTCACTCCTAGAATTACCTGTGCTGCACATGCTGTAATGTTCCCCCTTTTATACGTCTTATCATAGCTAAGAATTTGGTTTCTCCCCAGTCCATAGAATGGCGCATATTCAGCCCTGGACTTCTAAAGACATCCCGCTGGCGTTCTGCCAGGATGTCTGAAAAGGTCCGGACTTGAAAGGCTCCGGCCTACTAAGGTGTGGTGGGAAGGTGTAACTCAAGTATCCCCCTCTTAGTAACACTCCCTGTTATGTATGTACTTTCATTTCCTTTAGGGCAGGAATTCCTGTGCCAACGCAGCACTGTTTCTCTATCACTAAGCGCTGGATAACCTGTCAGTACTAACATCCTGAGGAAAAGTCCCCACCAGGTGCCTTTGTTATATTCTCTCTATCTGCAGTGATCTCATCCTCAGTGTTATTAGGAAACTTCCATTTGAGGCTCCTGCCAGGAGCTGGAGAAGTGAGGACAGACAGACACCGAACCTACGCCCTCCTCAGCACCACACGTTATGCAGTGCAGGCTCTTATAGTACTAACGATACAATAAGAACTGAAAGATTAATCTTATTTTAATCCTCAAGAGAAAGGAGACAAAAATGTGGAAAAACACTACAATAGTGTGTTACCCAAAAAACATCACATGGCATGTAATGACAGAGCAATTTAATATTCCAAAATTGAGAAATATGGATAAAATAGTGTACACAAACGTACATAAATCAATAAAAAACATACACTCAGTGCTCCTGGCACTCCAAAAAACGATGCTCCGCCGAGTGGAAAAATTGGAATCCTACTCACCAAAGGTGACTAGGACATGCGCCTTATTATAATATAGTCACTAGCTGGGGTTCACCGCTCACAGTTGGGTGCATCACGTCAGTAACCTCAAGGAGATCCGCCTTCTGGGCTCAATGCTACTAGCTCCTCTGCTGACGTCACCGCTGGTCCTTACTGCTACGGTGTCCTCACAGTGACAAAGAAACCCACGATTAGGAGTTTTGAAACGCGTTGGCCATTTTGGCGTAGCAAGGACTCCGTAGCAGTGAGTACCAGGGGTGACGTCAGCAGAGGAGCCGGTCGGCGAGACTCCGTAAGCATTGAGCCCGGAAGGCAGATCTCCTCGAGGTTACTGATGTGACGCACCCACTGCGAGCGGTGAACCCCAGCTAGTGACCATATTATAATAAGGCGCATATCCTAGTCACCTTTGGTGAGTATGATTCCAATTTTTCCACTCGGCGGAGCATCGTTTTTTTGGAGTGCCAGGAGCACTCAGTGTATGTTTTTTATTGATCGATGTACGTTTGTGTACACTATTATATCCATATTTCTCCATTTTGGAGTATTAAATTGCTCTGTCATTACATGCCATGTGATGTTTTTTGGGTAACGCACTATTGTAGTGTTTTTCCACATTTTTGTCTCCTTTCTCTTGAGGTAATATTTTCAGGACACAGGACAATTTTCCACAGCCTTCCTTCAGATATTCAGGCTGCTTCTATCCTTAGCACCACAAGAGGTTAACCACTCTCAATTCCATTACTGGTTGTGAAATAACCAGATTATCTTTTTGGGCAGCTCATTGGACTCTTTTTGGACTCAAGTACACAGGTCGATTTATTTATTGTCACTATATAGTTTAAGATATTTATGTTTGTCACGCGAGCGCTATTTTGCACTAACTTTTCACTCTTATTTTAATCATGCAGCATAGGGATAAGTTAATGTAACATTTTCTCACTGCGCAGGTCTCAGAGATGGATTTTTGCTGACACAAGTTACTGCAGTTATAGAACCATTTCCAGGCCAAAACTGCATTTATAAAATTAATTAATCCCTGGCCCAGACCATATCTGAAAACTAAATTTGCTTGCAATGCTATTGGAACGCTGTTCGTCAATGTTTTAGTTTAGAATGATACTGTGCTTACAAAATCTCTCCCACTGCTTCCTCCATTACCTCTCTTCGCTGCTAGAATTAGAGTACAATTTTGGGCACCAATCCTAAGAAAAGACATTATGGAACTAGAGAGAGTGCAGAGAAGAGCCGCCAAATTAATAAAGGGGATGGACATTCTAACTTATGAGGAGAGACTAGCTAAATTAGATTTATTTGTATTAGAAAAGAGGCTCTAAGAGGGGATATGATAATTATATACAAATATATATTCGGGGACAATACAAGGAGCTTTCAAAAGAACTATTCATCCCACGGGCAGTACAAAGGACTCAGGGGCATCCCTTAAGGTTGGAGGAAAGGAGATTTCACCAGCAACAAAGAAAAGGGTTCTTTACAGTAAGGGCAGTTAAAATGTGGAATTCATTACCCATGGAGACTGTGATGGCAGATACAATAGATTTGTTCAAAAAAGTGTGTACGTCTTTTTAGATAGGAAAGGTATACAGGGATATACCAAATAAGTATACATGGGAAGGATGTTGATCCAGGGAGTAATCTGATTGCCAATTCTTGGAGTCAGGAAGGAATTTATTTTTCCCCTTATGAGATATTATTGGATGATATGACTCTGGGGTTTGTTTGCCTTCCTCTGGATCCATAAGTATAGATATATGATAAAATATCTGATGTCTAAATTTAGCATAAGTTGAAATTGAATGACGGAAGTCTTTTTTCAATCTCATCTACTATGTAACTATGTAATTGCCCTTCCAGCTACATTTTCATACACCAGTTAGGAACAAGTAACCCCAGTCTCTGTTAAATTAATTCCTCTACTTTCCCCCTTTCTTGGTCTACCCAGCACATCCTGAAATCATGAACTCTTTTTCAAGAGAGGGGTTTAGTTTACTATGTGTTAACTATGCAATAACACATTTGTAGCTTAGTTAATTAACCCCATCACTCTCTCTAAATGTATATCTCTTCCTTTCTATTCTCTATTTCCCCTCTTTTCCTCTCATATCTGTCCTACTGTATTTCCCCAGTTCTCGTCTTCCCTTTACAGTACCTCTTATCTTATTGCCATGTCCCTCCCATATCTCACTGCATGTTACTCACCTGTAGGATTTGCTACGCAGATGCCCACAGAGAGCAGAACGAGCCCCAAAAGGAGGGAGCCAGCAGTTGCTGTCATGTTGGTCTCAGGAGCTGTGTCTGAGTCCCCAGGGCTGTCACACACTGGTATTTATACCCTGAGCTAAGGGAAGGGAGGGGACAGGACAAGGGCGAGAGAAGGGAGGGGATAGGACGAGGAAGAGGGAAGGGAGGGGACAGGAGAGATGGGAGGGGAGAGGGAATGGAGGGACACAGAGGGAACAGACCAGCGGCTATTCAATAAAAGAGTCACAACAAGCATCTTACAGCACGTTACTGAGACCTGAGCATCATTTAATAATGTATTAACCCCATCACTAATTATAGTTTGGTCCTCCTCCACCCCTCCTGGGGAGAGGAACGTGTGACAGTTCTCTTCCTAATTACTTTAGCAGTTAGCCAATAACGTAATGAAGAGGGTTAAGTAATTAATTTTAATATTGTACATGTATTATTTTTATATAATAGCACAGTTTGTATTTATTTAATACATACATAGGGAGGTGCTGGTAGTTACTCCGTAATGGGCAATAGAAAGTAATGATTTAATCCGGTCACGGCTTCCTATTGTCCCACATAACACGGGAGCTTTGCAGGAGATGCTGGCACCTCCTACAGAGGTCTCTATCATGAAGCAGTACACAGGTGTACATTGTACATTTTCCCATCATATCTTATCCTCTCCTTTCTTCTAGGCTGTTCATGATGGATCGTTTATCGTTCCCTAGTAAGATTTATGATACAGATCATGCATCCTTTAATATTCTCTTCTTGAAACCCCCTCTATGGTTTTTATGTTTGATAACTAATTTATATGGTTTCATATTAATGTGTAGGGATTGTACATAAGTTCCTGCAATCTTATCATGGACTGTACTATAGGAAGCTTATGAAGCACAGAGCTTGTGGCTTGGAAATCTCGTGCTGATACCCAGCACACAGTGCACACCTGCAGGTAATAAACCCCATTGCTACTGTAATTCCAATCAGTGCTGAATCTTTTCAATTTTATTAAATAGAGTCTTGTACACACAATAACGTCTGCGAAGAACTCTCATGTTATCATAACCTACAATAACCGTCACTTCTTGGCTACTAGAATCTACATAGATTTTAACAAAGAACTTGAAAAACAAGTTGACTTGTTGTCACCATACTTGGGGTGCCCACTTACAGATTTATGGGGTCTTTACACTCCTGACGACACCAAGGGATGCAGCACTTCTTATCACTTGGACACTGGCTGTCACTTGTACATAATGCTGGGGGAGGGGGGGTCATACATCTTGTTCTTGGTATTGGACAATCTCCAGGTTTCACTGCAACACAGAACGGCATGAAACTAAAACCTCACTATCAATCAATGTGTGAAGTAAGGTACAGTATGAAGTCAGTGTTTTTATATAAGTATTATTTAGCAAAGTCTTCTAAATGGAAAAAATAGACAATACTGTATGTATCAAAGAATATACATAGACATATATATATATATATATACATACATATAAAGTCACATACTGTTGACATAACAAGAGAATTTATCTGCATTGTCACAGCATCACATGCTGAACCAGAGGCAGTCCTGTCGGTGAACATTTCTCTGACTCTGGCCATACCTAGGTGGCGGTCACCGTGTGGCTCCTCTACGGGGCTCGGGGGGTTGGGGAAGTGACTCCGTGGAACAGGGGGCAGTGGAGATCCCTGGGGTCACTCACCGTGCTGGAGATCGGCGCCACTCCTGGCTTCCTGAGTGTGCTGGCGTCAGTGGTGGTAAGGATGCCGTCACTTGCATATGTGGGGTCCATGTGAGGGCTGGGATTTCTAGCTCTAAAATCGATATTTGTGGCTCAAACCATATCTTGGCTTCCTGGAATACACAACTTATATACAGCCTGTTGTATTGTATTGCTACCTATATACAACCTATGGGAGATTGATGTACTAGCATTCTGCCTGTTATACCAATGTACCTCTCATGCCCGGTGGTTACAACCTAGTGACATCCAGACTACAGTAGGTTACTGACTATTCAGTCATCTGGTAATATTACTTTAGGTTACAATATCATGTGTGCATTTGTATTCACTATCTCATATTGCAGGACATACGAGAGGTCACACTTCTTGATGCCGATATTCCCCTCTACTACCCACTCTCCTTCATCTGTTCCTTATCTGGGGATTTATTCTTATTCCAGTTTTATATAAACATCTGCACACTGTGTCATTTTTGATGCATTGTGGTTATTTGCATTTCATTAAGTTTGTCCAGAACCAACGATCTACAGAGCTACATGGGCAGAGACTGTCATCTTCCCAGTGCTGCCCAACCTGGATATATATATATATATATATAATTTTTTAGAGGCCACATTCATGATACCTACACCAGCTAATGAGTAGCTACTAGAAAGTAAGTAACTAAGGGGCATGCTTAACTATTAGGGGAGGGAGCTAACCAGATAGGGAAGAAGAAAAGAGAAAGACAAAAAAAATGTATATAAATAAAAAAGTTCTTTAGAAGTTGTTAGATTAAGTAAAGATAAGATAGTGTAAATACGGTAGTGGTTGTGCTATTTAGCTCATGTTGTCCATGAGGAGGACGAGTGGAACTTGCCTGGCTGCGGCACATCGAGATGTGCCCCCACGCGAGCGACACCCAAAAGCATGTGCGACTCGCAAAATTTCTTGGCTTCCCTCTTGTCCCTTTTTTCCAAGGAACCCTAGGCATCAGGCCATGGCCGCCATGGATACCTTATAAAGCCTCTTTTTATACCCCCACCTGCCCAAGTCCGTATAACCCTCCCTGAGGAGGGTAATAATATTAACTGTTCCCACAACATCGCTCACCCAACTCGCTGGCTCTGATCTCTGCGACCAGTCAGTGGGAGATAGACGAAGCAATCCTCTTCCCATTTCAATGTCATTGAACATTCTATCCCAGAATGTTAAGGGCTTTAGCAACCCGTGCAAACACCGTATGGCTATATCGGATTATAAGAGACTAAAGCAAACATTATACTACTCCAGGAGACCCATTTCAAGCAGGGTAGGACCCCCACTTATTTCGATAGACAGTACAGGCAGGTTTTCAATGCAGTGGCCCAGACAAAAAAAGGGGAGTCTCCATGCTGATAAAAAATAATATCCCCCTAAAACCCACGACAGTCAAAATAGACAAGGAAGGCAGGTTCCTGATCGTGGTTGGAACCATACACGGCCAGGAAGTTACACTTGCGAATATATATGCACCAAACGAAGCTAGTGCAAAATTCTTTATCACATTTTTCAATACGCTGGGAAAGGTGGCGATGGGACAGGTATTTCTGGGAAGAGACTGTGGCGATAGCAGTGTTAATCAGGCCATTAATAAAGGTAATATACCCGGCTGATTAACCCTAAATCACATTGGGACCAAAATGGTTAAATGTATATGCACCACAATGATGTATTTGCCCTGTCCCATCCTTCTTACCCCCATTTTGCAGCCTATTCCATGTCTGTAATATTAGGTATGAATACTGCAATGCTAGGAATGAATACAAGCGGTGCAGTTAGCCGTTCAAACACAAGATGGCGTTTTGAGCCCTGAACCAAGCGCTGATTGAAGGCACGTGGCTGTGTATGGGAGGCCCGCTTTGAAGTATACATATCCATTTCCAAGAACTCGACCTCGTAACCGCAGGTCGATTGAATAAGTGGTTTACGGTTTCAACTGAAGTGGTTTTCCGACAGAATGTATCCGTACCTTGTTAACTCGTTTAACTTGAAAGGTAGACAGTCTATTGCTGTGGGAAGTCAGTCAATTGACGTGAGAACTAGGTGAACTTAGAATCCCACAAGAGAGCCTTTCAATTAAGTGAGCTAGCTTGCGAATGGAGACAGCTAGCACTCTAATTTTTGGTGTGCAATTGCAAGTAAAGAAACCAACCATACACATACTGTATAAAATGTACAGTAGTGGCACCATCAGAACATACTGTTTTAATAAAGTGTAAAAAACAGTGAGTTTTAAAATGTACAGGCATGAACAGTTTGTTCTGTAAGCCCGGGAAAAATTATTTGGCATGTAAATATTCTAGAGGTGAATGAGTGAGGGTATTTTCAATTCTGTACTTCAAAGAGCCCCTGCTAAGTGGGAGACTCTGAGTCTAGTGAAGTCCGGAGTTGAAAAGCCTCAGAGATTCAAAGTGTGAAAATGGCCGGGATGTTGCTGAGTGCCAGATCCTGGTACTCCGCATGAGCCATTCACACCTTGGAGCAAACCCCAGACCAAGAGTCGCCAGGTGAGGGGTGTACACCCGGTATGGTAAACCGCATAGGTGTCAAGCCGACACATGCGCTTTACAAACCGGAAAGCCTTTTTGCCCGTTTTTGCAAACTCTGGGCAAATCAGGGATTGGTGGGTTAAATGTTCCTTCGGATGGGATTGGGCACATGTTAGGTATAGGTCTGTAAACCCTATAAGACTGCCTGCCGAGCTATCCCCTGTGTGATTCATGACTTATCCAAGCTTTGCTCAAGATTTTGTTCAAGTTCAGCGGTATCGGTTCCAAAACGCAAAGGGGTTTACAACATCGTAACTAAGCATTTACCCCTACTTCAGGAATTCGTTAGCCCTGGAGACTCCCAAACGAATTTCAACGAATAAGAACAAACTTCTTTCATTTGTCAGAAATATTAGGTTAGCAACTTACAACCTAGCCAAAAGGACTTTAAGCCAGAGACTTATGTCTTCAGCTTTCGTGCAAAGGACAATTTATTTATTTTCCCCATCCCAGTAAGTGTTATATTAAGTGTACTCTGAGGTTGTCGTGTGTTTGTTTATTAAGGAAATACATTACAATTTATTTTGCCTGCCTTGTTGTGTTAAATCGAGAATTCCAAAAATATAAAAGTGTTAATAAGTACTGGTTCACCGTGACAGAAACTTCAACCTACCGATTAATCCTGAGATGGATAAAACAGGTCCCCAAACAAACCGAGATAAAGCAGACACAAGAGCTCTTCTTAAAGGTCTCATCTCAGGAGCATGCAACTATGCGATACCTGGAGGAAATTAAACTCACTGTCAAAGGAATATACATTTTTCTCCTCACCACATGGCACATATACCTGCCTAGATTGCATCTTTGCCCAACTAGAATACTGCCAAGGGTCACGCAAGCCAGGATCCATGTGATCACATGGTCGGACAATGTCTTAAATTATGGGCCCGTAAACTCTCAATGGAGACTGAACGAGTTAATAATAGAAGTCCCAGAGATTAGAGAATTATTGGAAGAGGACCTGATCACAAACTTCAAAACAAATGCTGGTAGTGTGTCATCCCCCTTCACGTTATGGGAAGCACATAAGACCACTATGAGGGGCAGGCTTATAAGCCTCGCCAATGGAAGGAAAAGAGAAAGGAGGCCAAGATCAAAGCATCCAAAAGCCGAATTGCAGAGCTCACTAGTGCCCACCAGAAGGAAGGCAGGGGCATGACCCTAACGCTCCTAAACGAGGCGAGGATTGTGCTAAATATATTGCTCACCATCAGGCAGAAAACTCTCTTAATTGGACCAAAAGTAGGTTCTACAAGAAGGATAATAAACCAGGAGCCATGCTGGCAACCAAACTGAGAAAAAAGCAAGTGAGCCAATCTATACATGCTATAAAACAGGAATCGGGCATACCAACCTCCAGCCCCTCAGTAAGCAGCAAATTTAAATCCTACTACTCCAAATTATATGACGGGAACAAAACTACACACAATCATAAAAAATCCAAACAAATGGAGAACTTCTGTATGGAAGCGAACCTCCCCAAAATCTCTGAATCAGATAACACTAACCTGAGCAAAAAAATAGATATGGAGGAACTATTATTGGTTATCAAAATACCTGAAACCTTCAAAAGCCCCCGGCCCAGACGGCTTTTCTAACTTATACTATAAGAAGTTCTCCCACATACTAGCCCCACACTTGTTATCTCTTTTCAATTCTTTATTCTCAGACTCAATTTCCAAGTACAATGCTGCAAGCGTCCATTGCCCTAATTCACAAGTAAGGGAAGGACCCGACCAACTGTGCCAGCTACAGACACATTTCATTAATCAATTCTGATCTAAAAATATACTCCAATGTACTAGTGAATACACTGAATGAATTATTCCCATCTCTGGTCCTGCCAGACGAGGTAGGCTTTATCCCAGGTAGACAGGCCTCAGATAATACCAGAAGAATTATAGACTTGATAGCCTTTTCCTCAAAAAACAAAACCCCATCTATGGTTTTGAGTCTCGACGCTGAAAAAGCGTTCGATCGTATAGATTGGACATATCTGAAGAGGACTTTGCTTGCCTTTGGATTCAAAGGCCCTTTTCTCCAGGCAATAATGGCACTATACACAACCGCGTCGGCAAAGGTGATGTGACAGGCGTTCCTGTCACAACTCTTTCATATAAGGAATGGCACTAGACAGGGCTGCCCCTTATCACCTTTGTTGTTCGCACTGTTCCCTTATCACCTTTGTTGTTCGCACTGTGTATGAAGCCGCTTGCAGCAAATGTGTGCAAAGACCCGAACATCACAGGGATCCAGTTGAAGAACCAAATCTAAAAGATAGAGCTTTTCGCTGATGATGTCTTTCTCACGATAGCCCTCTGACATCATTACCTAATCTCTTCTCCGTTCTCTCAAAATGTAATTCAGACACAGGGTTTAAGATAAACAACACAAAATCCGAGGCCCTCAATATCAATCTCCCACACCATACGGTCAAGCTCTTGGAGCTAAATGTTGATTTTAAGTGGCAGAAGTTGGCCATCAAGTATCTAGGAATAAATATTACAAACGATTACAATACCCTGTATAGTGAAAACTACCCTAGACACATGAGGGCCATCGGGTCTGAACTAGGGGAATTGTCCAACTATAACATTTCCAGGATTAGAAGAATTTAATGCATAAAAATGAAACTCCTCCCACGCCTGCTATACCTGTTTCAGACGCTATCAATCCCAGTGATAGAAAAGGGATCTTGGGCCTCCAATCCCTCATATCTAGATTCATATGTAGGAAGAAAAGGCCCAGAATCAGGAAACAGATAATAACGATCCCTAATAAAGCAGGGGGCCTAGCATTACCATGCCTCCTCTCATACTACAGGGCCTCCTAACTGTCCTAACTAGTACTCTGGCACTCGGAGAGCTCCGCCAGAAAATGGATTGAACTATAATTATCTTTAACCTTGCCCAATAAACTGTTTAATCTACTTACTATGAATCCCGATCAATAAAAAAATCTGGGAAAACGCGGAACTGTCCACAATAATCCACTCCCTCAAAATATGGTCCTTTATGAAACATAGATACTCCCTCACATTCCCAGACTCGCTAATGTCCCCTATATATGGGAACTCAAATTTTAGCCTGGGTATTCCCGAGAAGAGCTTCCCTCTGTGGAGGGAGGAAGGAATACTCAGACTCGGGGACCTTGGACCTGACCTGAAGGAGGGACCAAGTTCTCAGAAGAGAATGTAGCGGTAGCGAATGGAACTTTATGCCGATTTGGGTTCTAGGAGATTCCCGGTCAGGATAAAACTCTTCTATTGAGTTCCCTGCACCTAGGAAAGTTTTGTTTTTGACCCCAGTCCCAAAGTAAGTGTGTGTTTTTGTCTGTATTTTGTGTATCATTGTGCGTAAGCGAATTTATGGAAATTTCAATGTTAATTGAATGTGTTTTGCGATTTAGCTGAAGTGCTTTTCCGTCAATATGTATCTTCTGGTCTTGTAAGCTGCTCAAATTGAAAGAAGGAAAGTATATTGGCATTGGACGTATGTGAAACCGCTAACCACATCATAGCCCGTTCAATTAAGTAAACAAGCTTGCGCTAGGAGTGAGCTAGCACCCTAATTTTTGGAGTGCAGCAAGGAATAAAAAAACCACACACACACATATTAAGTTTATAGTAGTAGCATAAGCAGAACATAATTTATTAATAAACTGTATTGTACTGGTGGTTTTAAATGTAAAGACAGGAAACTTTTTTCTGTCAGCCCGGGAAAAATCCTTTAACATTCAAATATGTTAAGGGTGAATGAGCCGAGTTTCTTTTCATCTCCGTACTTCAGAGACACCCTGCAGAGAGGGTGCCTAAATGTCTATGAGAAGTCCGGAGTTGAAAAGCCTCAGAGATCCTAGGTGTTAGGCCGGGATATTATAAGTGCCAGATACTGGTGTAAAGTATGGGTACATAACACTTGGTGGCCAAAACCCAGACTTAGTGCCACCAGGGAAGAGGTTGGACCCCGGTATGCTAAGGAGCCCAAGTGTGAAGTTAGCGCCTGCTCCGTGCAAACCGGGACGCAACTTCTGCCCTATCTGCAAAGTACTGGCAAATTGGGGATAGGTGGGACAAATGTTCCCATGGGCAGGATTTGTTATGCATGTAAGGTATAGAGCCCTAAACCCCATAAAAATGCCTGCTGGTCAGTCCTTAGGAGATTCACCTAATTCAACTAAGAGAAACGTCCAAGGTTTAGCGTCAGCGGTTCCGGAGTGTGACGGGTTAATATACATCGCAACAAAGATTTACACCCTCTTCCGGAATTCGTTAGAGCTAAGGGTTCATGAACGAACCCTGTAAGGACTGAACGAACTTTGTCCTTTTGGCGGAGATACAGGGGTGGCAACTTGTGCCCCTAGCCAGGAATTGCTACACGGATCTTTTGTTTCAATTTTATTATTGAGTTTTTCACCAGGTTGAAAATGTACATCAGCGCCTTCCAAAGACATTTAACAATACTAAGTCGTACTGTGACGTGTGCGTAATCATTGGTAATCGGACGACGTAGGAACCTCTTGGACTACTCTTGTGGTCTTAGCTTTTGGGTGATCAGCTTCTAACTCTGCTATCCGGGTGAGTGGACCAATCAAGAGAGTCTGCACCCGAACCTCGTTGACATCTTAGTCAAAAGGATAGAGAGGGAAAAGAGGGGGAAAAGAGGGGAAGAATGGGGGGTAGGGGGGGAGGGGGAAATTGGGGAACTGGACAAGGGAAACAAGAGGAGCCGGGGATCTCAGCCCACCCCCGGTGACCCCCTCCTGTATTCATACTCCGTGTAGAGACGTGGGGTGAGGGACTGACTTCAGTCTGGGTCCAACCGATCCCGGTTTTGTTTACTTATAAGGACACATTTCCCATATTTTATTGAATTTGTCAACTTTTTGATTTAATCGAGCAGATAGATATTCCATGAGCCTGACTTCATTAATCCTATGAAGTACCATCTGTTTGCTGGGGGACTTTATCTTTTTCCAGCTGGCTGCATTTGAGCAACGCGCCGCAGTCAAGAGGAAAGACACCAGCTCCCCGACCTGGGCACTGAGGTTCTCTATTGGCTTTGCGAGCAGGAATGTCAAGGGGTCAACCTGGACCTCAGACCCTGAAATTTCCTCCACCAAGGAATGGATCATGCCCCAGAATGACCGAATCCCGTGGAACATCCACCAAATATGTACAGTACCAGATCTCCTTTCTGGCCGCACCCCCTCCAGCAGAGGTCAGACAGGCCAGGGAAGATCTTGCTCAGTCTACTCGGGGTTAGGTACCACTGAAATAGAATTTTGTAGATGTTCTCTTTTATAGTTGTGCAAACTGAAGTTTTGACTGCTGCCTCCCAAATGTCCTCCCAGTCATCTCTGTCTATTTCCAAGTTAAGGTCTTCAGTCCATTTTAACATATAGCTGTGGTTAAGGGGACTCGATGACCGTGCTAGCCCCGAGTAAATTCTCGAAATCAGACCCTTCTGATATACACCTACTGCACATACACTGGCGACACACTTTATTGAAGTGTGGCCAGTTCCGCAAGCCGGGAGATTTCCCGGCTTGCAAGTGGCATCCCCTCGGCGTGCCGCGCGTCACCGATGCGCGGTGACGCGTCATCGGGTGCCTGCGCCCCCTGCATGCGCGTCCAGGGCTCCCCGAGGGAGCCCTGGTGTCCCGCGATGTGGGGGACGGCGGCAGGGGGTTCCGGGGGACCCGGCGGACCCGGAGAGGAGAGGGGGAAGCCGCGATCGGCGGGCCTCTCCTCCGCTGCTTCGGCGCGCGCCTGGCACCCTCCGGCGCGCGCCAGGTAACTGCTGCGGCCGAGAACGGGCAAATGCTCGAATAAACTCGGCCGCAGCAGTATTTTCTCGAAATTTGTTAGATTTTCAAACTTGGCGTTGTGAGAGATCACAATTAGGAAGTGCCTGATTTGAAGGAAGCAAAAGAGGGGGAGGTTTAGGGGGTGGTTCTTATTTTGTAACTCGGGGTATGTTAGGAGTTTGCCCTTATTTGATAAGTCGGCTGCAGATTTTATATTGGCCATCTCATAATGTTTAAAGTCTTTAGGGTCGCAACCCGGAGGGAATTCCGGATTACCGAATAATTGAGTGAGTCTTGAAGAGGAGGACCGAATTTGTTTTTTGTTTTTGACCATGTCTTCCACGTGCACCCCATAGCTCCCAGGCTCGTCATGCCTGATAAAATCTTCCTTCCCCTCCCCGACCAGAGAATCACCGGGAGGGAGAGGGGAGAGACATAGGAGGACTCAATCTCCAACCAGCAGCAGGACGCTGGGTCATTATTCCACACTGCTGCTTGCTTCAGGTGGGATGCTAGATAATATTTGACTATGTCCCAGGCCTCCACACTCCCATGGTGCCATGAAGACCTCTACACGGATCTTTTAATGCACCCACTCGCATGCGTGCAGAGGTTCCCAGAGACTCTGTTTCATTCCAAGGACATTTCTTTTCGTTTTCCCATCCCAATGTTTTATTGAGTGTATATTGTGAAGATTCTGTGTGTTTGTCTGAAAATAAATAAATTACAATTTATTTTACTCAACTTGTGTGCTCAGTCCAGAATTCCGGCAATAAGGTGTGAATAAGACCTGGTCTCCCGTGACAATAACTTTGCCTGAATAAATGGCATACAGTATGTTGCACCTCCGTTTCACAGCTGGGAGACATTGATCAGTGACTCACTCAGGCGTGAAGTTGTTAAGAACTCTTCTGGTTATAATATGCCGACATGTTCACAGCCAAGTGGGTAAAATCTATAACTATTGTGTCATTTGACAGAAGTTAATGTCACACTGATCTTTGGCAGATGATGGATGTGCAACGGTGTATTGTACTAGAGGTATTATTGCACAAAATAAAGGTCACACTTAGAACTACCTCTGCTTTACATACTGCAATGTTCCCCCTTTCATATGTCTTATTATAACTAAGGAGAGAGAGAGAGAGAGATTCCTTAAGAACCAATAGACTCCGGATTGACTGAAGTTCCGACCGATAATATGAATGCTCACCCGATCGGTCGACCTCGACGGAGTGCAGACTTTCTTCAGCGACCCTGATTGCGAGTGACCATGACCTGAGATTCGCCCTTCCGGATGACTAACGATTCGTATCCACCACTACCGAGAGGAGACAAGGATAGTGAGAGCCTGACCTCCGACCGGAGATGGAGAAGACTGACTTACTGAGAGATTTAGATCGGCCTGCAATCTCGGATGGAGCGAAAGATGGAATTTCTTTGGAGATGTCGACCCTTAGATCTAGAGGAGCCTTGTGACTGAGACGAGAACCCAGAGGACGAAGAGTCCCCCCGAGACTGTTGTTCGCAGAGACCGGATGATGAGAGAGAGAGAGAGAGAGAGAGAGAGATTTGGTAGGTATGAAAATCTTTACATTGAGTGTTTAAATTGTTTTTATTCTCTTAAGTAACATCTGTTCATTGACATAGAACATACTATTATAGCTATTACTTATTGTTGATTTTTACTGACATTATCATTGAGTGTTTACGACGAGGATTTGAATCCAGTAAATGTTACAATGTATGTTCATTGAACATATTCTCAAGCATCATTAGCTTTGAATGTATACGCATTGTTTTAATTGTCATGTGCGAAACATATTATAGCTAAATTACCATCTTATCAATATCTTGCAAGGGTTCACACATTTTGTTGTTATTCATTACATATAACAAGAAGAGAAGAAAGCACCCGATCCTAGTGTATTATATTAAGATGCAAATTTTTAATGTTCCAATAAAACTCCAACAAATGCGCACTCACAAACATAAAAAGTATTAAAGCATGTAATGAGTAATTCTCATTCACCAGACGATGGAAACTGCCGCTCCGCTCCGCTCACACGTCCTGCTCCCACAAGTTGTATGGCACCTCTGAGCTACCGTCGTCCAGCAGGAGCTCCAGAGAGTGTGCAGCTGCTCCTGTTCTCAGCCGGAAACGAGCTGTGGTAAACAGTGGTTCCGGATAAGAGGAAGGGAGAAGGTAGGACCAAGGGGAAGCAAATCGCTAGTGTGTCATCTTACTGTAGGTGGCGTCCCAAAGTCCCAACAAACAGCGCGTCAGCGCGGGGCAGCGTCACAGAGTCCCAGAGTCTGAATAAAAGTCCCAGATACAGAAAAGGTCTGTACAATGACCATCACTAGTAAAACTAGTATCCCTGTGTCTATATATATATATATACAGATACATTTTACCAGATGGAGGTCCGGAAAAACGAGACAGCACACAGCCAGGGAAATCCAGAAATACTGTATTCAAAAGAAATACATGGCACTGCATCCAACGTTTCGGTCATCAAAGTGTGACCTTCCTCAGGGATGTGCAGTGTATGAGTGCCAGTGAACCACCTTATATACCCTCATGAATCAATAATCAATCTTACTCAACCGTGTAAGGACCCAAATCCCACGAAAACCGTGCATTTGTGCTTACTGTGGACCGCAGCCCCGTGCTGAAACGCACCGCCATCTTGCAAATTAGCATATATTGCCTTTCTTGTTGCTGAGACGTATGGATGCCTGCATGGATCAGTGCGTGCCACTAGGATGTGGCGCGCATGCGCCCTGCGTGTAGTGCCGTGGCTCACCTCATGCTCTACATTGCGCATGTTTCAAACATCCACCAGTCCCTGACCTAGCCAGTTCGCATAGCGCACGCCGTCAAGACCAGGCGCGCCTGCGCTAACTAGGCAAAAGACAGCCCTGGAAGATTGGTACCACTGCGCATGCTCGTTATGACTTAAAGAGACATTAATGTCCTGGTAGCTAGGACAGAACGGCTGCCGAATAGGTACTGCGCATGCGCAAACCGCGTGACGGCACCCTTTGAGCCAGGTCCATACAAGGCATATTATAGACACCTACCAGTGTATTAATAAAGTGTACTGAGTGGTGAAAAGGTGACATACTGACTAACCTTAAAACATGCCCCAAAAATCAAGCATCCAAAATCCTGCACTCATGGCTACCGTCCCACAGTCACTTATACCACGCATTGTGGCCAAGCACACCCATCTACAGCACTTATTCCCTCACTTGCTCTCTCTGTATGTTTCCCCACAAAACTCTTAGATTGTAAGCTCTTCGGGGCAGGGATTTCCTTTCCTATTGTCTGATTTTGCTGCACTTAATGTATTATTATAATTCCCTGTACTGTATTCTTTGTGAAGCGCTGAGTACACTTTTGGCGCTATATAAATAAAGACATACAATACAATATATACTGCAACATCAGGGCCACGGGGCACAGAGGGGGCACATGTGTGATTAAAAAACACATACATACATATGGTGGCACAAGGTCATGAAGAACTATAAATGACACATTTGGAGGATACATAAACTATGCCTATAAGGTATATTGTACGGTGAACATACACGTATACACATGAAAATATGGGCAACCAGGCCATGGGGCGTATAGGAGGCATATGTAGGCTTAAAAAACATATGCGTACATGTGGTAGCACAATATATTAAAGCTAATCTCATGATATTAACTAACTCCACATAATCATAATAATGCTCACATCTCGTCCAAAATACATCGCGTTATGCGACAAATCGATACCGCATCCATTAACTCATTAATGTGCTAACAAAACAAACTTCTGTGCATACACCATCTACTAGGGTTAACCACGTGAGGGAAACATAACAGTGAACAATAAGTGAGACAACATGAAGAAGGCTGATACAAAAAAATCGCAAAAAATCACAAAAAACATCCCAATTTTAGATCCTCATTGAGGCCAAACGGTGCCACGGTCTTGAGTTCAAAAATAAGCCTTGCTTCACTCTGCAGTAAGAGTCTATTTCTGTCCCCCCCTCGTGTGGGCGCTGGGACCTGCAGGATTGGCATACACCGAAACGTCGCCAATGAATGTTTTAAGTCTCTAAAGTGCTTGGCTACCGGAAGGCATTTAAACTCCTGGTCATTGACATCCGATTGCAACGCTTTACGTATTGTGGACCGGTGTATGGCGATACGTTCTTTTAGCATTCTCACTGTTTTTCCAATGTAAAACAAGCCGCATGGGCATTTGATCAAATATATTACAAATCTGGATTCACAATTGAGAAATTGGCGAATTTTGATCTTTATCCCTTTGTGTGGGTGACAGTATGAGGATCCAACCTGCATGTATTGGCAGTTCATGCACCCCTTACATTTGTAAGAGCCGGGCTTTTGGGTCAGCCAGGTTTTGTTTTTGGCGTATTTGTCCACTGGATCCGCTTGTGTGATCATGTCACCAATTGACGGTCCACGCCGGAAGCAAAATAGGGGTGGTTCACGAAAATGTTGTCCTATCTTGTCGTCATTCGCTAGAACGTGCCAGTTTTGTTTCACACTATGTTGAATGAATGTTGATGCAGTGCTGAACGTGCTGATCACATTGAATCTTTTGTTTTGTTCCGCCCTTGAACGGCCGCTCTCTAGGGTTTTTCTGTCCAGTACTGTAACACGCTCTAATGCGTACTTGACATCTGCTGGGCTGTATCCCCTCTCAAGGAACAGGGTCGCCGTAGTCATCAGAGCTGCGTCTACCTGCTCTGGATCACTGGTAATTCGTTTTACTCTCAGTAGTTGTGAATAAGGTAAACCTTTTTTGAGTGGAACTGGGTGATGGCTGGACGCATGGAGTAACATGTTCTTATCCGTTACTTTGTGATAAAGCCTCATAGCCAGTGTGCCGCCTTTTTTGTACACCATTGTGTCGAGGAATGGTATTTCCAGTTCACTATAGCACAATGTGAATCTTATTGTGGATGGAATGCTGTTCAAATGTTCCACAAAGGTATTCAATTCCGTAATGTCCCCACTCCATATGATGAAAATGTCATCGATGTAGCGTAAGTACTTTTGAATGTGCTGTGCATATGGGGCATCATGTAAGATATGGGTTTGTTCGTATATATCCATATACAAATTGGCATACGAGGGTGCCATGTTTGAGCCCATGGCCGTGTCCCGCTCAGTTGTAAATAACATGTCATTTCAAATCTGAAAAAGTTTTTGTTCAGAATTACTTCCATGAGAAGTAGTAAGAACTCCGATGGTGGACCAGTGGTTGTAGTTCTATTCGACAATTTACTCCGGGTTGCGTCCAAACCCTCCCTATGCGGGATGTTCGTGTACAGGCTTGTTACATCAAGTGTAACTAATATACACTTGGAAGGATCAAAAGTCAGGTTATCGATATGTGCCATGAAGTCAGTCGTATCCTTCACATATGAAGTCATGCATGCAACCAATGGCTGCAAGTAGAAATCCACATATTGCGATAATGGATGGCATAATGAGGATCGGGCAGAGATGATCGGTCTACCCGGGGGATGAGTGACAGACTTATGTATTTTCGGAATGGTGTACAGAACAGGCATTTTCGGGTGCTGCTGGGTGAGGAATTTGCTAGTGTCTTCTGAAATCCACCCATTGGTAACTCCGAGTTGTATGATTGAATCAATCTCAGCTTTATACGTCACTGTAGGGTCTCTGGACAACCGCATATATGTTTCTTCATCCGCCAGTTGGCGCTCGACCTCTTCCTTATAATAGAGATAGTCCAACACAACAATTCCTCCGCCCTTATCGGCGGCTCTGATGATGATATTTTTATTCTGTCTCAAGGCCTTGATTGCCTGTCTCTCATCATTATTAATTGATATATATATATACATAGGAATACTAGTTTTACTAGTGATGGTCATTGTACCAGACCTTTTCTGTATCTGGGACTTTTATATATAATGTGAATATAAAGAACTCAAAACAGGCGATTACTGTCTTATAATGCCCTGGCTGTAATAGTTGAATGACCAAGGCAAAGAAGAGGGACTTTTACACAGCCATGCCATTGTCAGTAATGCCCTGTTCGGAGGTGATTATTACTGTTACATGCTAAATGTTGGTATTTTTGAGCATATAATATACATTTTTGTTGATAGATAGATAGATAGATAGATAGATAGATAGATAGATAGATAGATAGATCGATAGATCGATCGATCGATCGATAGATAGATAGATAGATAGATAGATAGATAGATAGATAGATAGATAGATATTTAAACTACGCTGATGTACCTGTGAAGGAAAAAAAGTCAAGTAGCTAATGATAGCAGAGATGTGAAGGAGGGGGAGAGGGAGGTGAGGGGGTTATGGTAGGGTGAGATGTTGGGGGGGAGGGGAGAAAGGGATGAGGGGGGAGACGGGGTTGAAGGGTCAATTGGAAGAGAAGTTGTGGACAGTGATTTGAGAAACAAATGAAAAAAAAGCTTACAATTACCTTGACACGAAATATACAAATGGTGTTTGAAATATGACTTTCTTGCAAGTTACAAATTTTACATTAGTGATCCGCCGCCTTCTCACACCACTAGCATCTGTGAGCGAGAGCCTGCATGTGGTGCTGTGAGTGTAACCGAGATGCAGTGCTACCCCTGCATCTCAGAAACGATAATAGTGAATTAGAACAAATATGTTCACATTACGGAAAAAATAGTGTCCTGAAATGTAATCTCTCAGAGAGCATGGATTTCATTTATGTCCATCATTTAAATTCTTGAGCATATAATAATACATAACATATACAGTTTATGTAGACCCTTACAGTTTATTTTACAACACATCCCTTCATACATACCTGTATATAATCATCATGTTAACATGTACATATATGTTAAGATGTAGCATATACAGATGGAGATCACTATGTAAATATGATATGTACAAATATGATCATTAATTAATCGTAAGTACTCCCACTACAGATAATGTCATGTTTACATATTTTACATAATTAAATATTGGTATGTGTTACTTTTATATTGTGGCCCCAGCATCTCCCGTCCCACAACAACAGGTGTCCTCACCTGCATCTTCAGTGTCATCAGAAGTAACGGAAGGTGAGTCTCTCACGTTTGGACAATATATGTTCATTTATATGCAAGAACAGATTGATGAACATAGGACATTTGCAGATGTAAGTCACTTCGGAAGAGTTAATGAATACAACTTGTCACATCTGAGGTTAAAATTGCCTAAATGTATTTTGTGATTTCTTAAATCACCAGCCTGAGTTGTGATCTAACAACAATCTTCCATTCAGTAAACATTCACACTGAATAGATACATTTTTTGAAGGTGGATAAATGAGTAAATCATGTATTGACAAATACATATATTTAATATTATTTCAACATTTAATTAGGTACACAATTAAATCAACATGAATTATTACATAAAGCAATGTTAAGGTTATGTTCCATTTAACTTATTTTGTGTTTTCTTTTTAAAAAAAACAGATATTGAACATCAGGGATAAATAGGTTAAAGTGAGCATGAAGTTGATGATGTTCAGACTCCTGGATTAAGCCATTATTCAACTCCTCCCGCTCATGACAGTTTGTCAGCAATCAAAGCTTCTGAAGCAAGAATATTGGAAGCAGAAAGTGTTCGTCATCATGAAATTCTAGCAGTGCATGAAAGGATGATATCAGACATGAGCCATATCAAAAACATCATCCTACAAATTCCCAAACAATTACAAAGTATGAATAACACATTGAAAGCACTAGCTGTCACTGTCAGCCAAGCACATCAGCATGGGATCACTGCAAGAGACCAGGAAAACAACTTTCAGGCATCAGAGGATGGATCTTTCGATGCTGGCAACTTTTCTCCAGACCCATCAGTTGTGCATTCCCCAGTTCCTGATGAAAGATTTATAAATGGTGTATCTTCTCATCATGTACCTCGCAACATTGAAGCTCTCCCATCCTCTGTTCCAACTATTCAAGACACACACGCAAAGCAAACACGGAAAAGAAAAAGTGTTAGTAAATAATTACAAATAACATCCTTTTTCAAGAAAAGAATGTCCCAGCCACCACAAAGTGCCACAGCAGTGCCACAGCCCATACAAAGTGCCACAGCAGTGCCACAGCCCATACCAAGTGCCCCAGCAGTGCCACAGCCCATACCAAGTGCAACAGCAGTGCCTCCCCCTGCCCCCCTTCCATCCCTTCCCCTCATTTCTTTTCTCGGTTCACATATACCACCTGAATCATTAATCGTTCTATTACTTTTAGAATTATATGCATAAATTCTATCCTATTTAGATCTATTCTAGGATTTATTTTCACATAGAGCAATTTCCAAGAATCCTGCTAGTCACCCTAAGCTGGTGTAAGATGAATTATAGTGGAATAATTGCACATTTTATTGTATTCCACTTCATGTTTTTAATCTGTATATTTGTTGTCATGTTACTCTCCCATAGATACCATGTTTGTTATTGTCAAATTGTGGGGGACATGATTTTTCACTGTTTCTGGCTTTGGTTATGGGAACCCAATTGTGATTTAGGTGATCACACTAACTGTCATTATTATTCTTTTTGCTTTTATGCAAGTTTCTAGTTGGTGTGATGTTTTAGTTGAAAAAAGCGAGTGACGCCGCGGTCACGACTCCTCTAAACAGCC
>WSYH01001133.1:89422-134204 GCA_036426205.1 Ascaphus truei
AATCGTACGCCCGATATACCGTTGGTCACATCCACAGAACAAAATGTAAATTACAAAGCTGGAATTACAGTTTATAAAGCTGTTAACATAGAAACTCTTTTTACCAACATTAATTGATTTCATCGGTTTAACATACCTACACATGGAGCAAACACCACAAGAGAAAAAACCTTTTGGTATTCCCTGTATATGTGCCTTTCCTGATTGTGATTTAAACAGACTAGGCGACAAACGTGTCGCTATAGTTGGGGATTTGCGAAAAACAAAACGGGGTCCATCTTGTACATATTCCTTAATATCTTTGTCCAATGACAGGGTCCTCCAGTGTTTTTTAAAGATATCACATATAAGATGAGATTGGCGATTATAGGTAGATATAAATAAGGGACTTTTATTCCCGTCATTGGAAGAAGATTGTAGCGTGGATGCATGTCCAGAATGTTTAGTTTTCCTAATCAATGTGGATCTTTCAGCAAGATTTGCTGATTCGAATGCTGATTTGATATCGCTATCCTTGTAACCTCTAGCTGAGAAACGTTCGGCTAAAATTTTTGATTGTACCAGAAAGCTATCATGGTTTGAGCACAGTCTCCTAAGCCTGAGGAACTGTGCTTTAGGGATGCTTTTGATAAGTGAACGAGGATGATTACTCTGAGCTGACAACAGGGTATTACGAGAGTTAGGCTTACGGAAAATATCCGTTTGTATAGTCATGTTATGGTCGATATACAGGAGGAGGTCTAGATAGTGGATGTGATTGATATTATGATCATATGTGAACTTAATATTTAAATCATTTTCATTGAGACTCTGGATAAATGATATGAGAGATGACTCATCACCTTCCCATATCATTATCAGGTCATCAATAAACCTCTTAAAGAACTTAATATTTGAACGATAGGAATTATTACAGTGATAAATGTGTTGTGCTTCCCAAAAACCCATAAATAAATTTGCATATGAAGGTGCAAAACTCGTGCCCATAGCAGTGCCTAATTTCTGTAAATAAAATAGTGAGTCAAACATAAAATAATTGTGAGTTAATAAAAAAGAAATAGCTTCCGATATAAAAGTGCAATGTGAGGTGGATAACGTGGATAAACTCAAAAAGTGATCAATGGCGCGAAGGCCGTGCTCGTGTTTAATGATAGAATATAATGAAACAACATCTAATGTGACCCACCTGTAATGTGATTTCCAGACCACGTCCTGTAGATCGACCATAAGATGCATAGAATCTTTTATAAAAGATGGCAAACTAAGTACCATAGGTTGCAAAAAGCTGTCCACATACCGCGATAAACCATCTCCCAAAGATCCAATGCTCGCCACAATTGGACGACCCGGAGGGTCCTGTAGCGATTTATGGATCTTCGGGAGATGGTGAAATATCGGAATCACGGGATGTGGACAGCGTAAAAAGTCAATCTCCTTTTTATTTAGAACACATAAGATCTTGCCAAACTCAATTAATTCCTCAAGTTGTGTATTAAACACTATTGTGGGATCTTTTTTTAGCAGAAGATAATTGTCTGTGTCTCCCAGTTGTCTGATCGCTTCACCTCTATACTGTTCTGCAGATAGAACCACAAGGGCCCCTCCCTTATCTGCTGATCTAAAGACGATATCTTGTCTTTTTTTAAATGAATTTAGTTGTTGGGATTCAGTGTATGTCAGATTGTTGGAGCATACTTTGGAATGTGAGAAACCTTGGGCCAATAATTTCAAATCTCTTTCTACAAGTTTTTCAAATGTAGTAATGAAAGGGCCCCTATTCTGACTGGGACAGAAAATTGATTTTCTCCTAAGATTGCACTCATGGTTCCCAAAGAATGTTTGACTAAAGTTGTTCAAGGGTTCCCCCTGTTGTTCCAACAATACGTTCATATCTGACAAGACACATGTTTCCTGAAAATTGAAAGTCAGATCATCAACCTGACCTGAATCTGACAACAATATATCATTATTCACACTTAAATCCGCATCCTGAGATTGAACATCTGTTTCCAAAGGAGCAAAACGACTCCTGGAAGAAAAAAACTTTTTTAGACTTAGCTTTCTGGTAAACTTTTGCAAGTCTATAACTGTTTCAAACAGCTGAAAGTCCTGTGATGGTGCAAATCCCAGCCCTTTATTGAGCACAGATAACTGTTCAAATGAAAGGTCCACCCCTGAGAGGTTAATAACATTGTTGTTACTTGGGACATCTAGGTATACTTCTTCCTTTTGGACCTCCCGCGTGTGTCTCCGTTTCCTCCTTGATCGTCTGGTTCCCTGCGGGTTCTTGATCCTACTGCTAAAAAAGAAGAAGAAGATGGATCCTGGGGTTTAGGGTTGCTCCTAGTAGATGTAATGGAGGATCTGCTATCACTTCTGGATCTCCCCTGATTGTCCCTTATATGATCTGATGACCCCTCAAATGAAACCGAATGTGACCTGAAATCCTGGTCAGAAAAATCTGAGTCCACGCTTGATGCCTCTAGTGGTTTATTTTTGAGGATTGATTTGTTTGGTGTTTTTCTAGAACCACCTTTATTGAAGGGTCTGGAGTCCCTGGATTTGTTATTACCCCCTTTATCCTGATATTGGGGCTTTTGCCAACAGTATACCTGGCCTTTGGAGTAGTCCATACGATCTCGTTCAAACTTAGACTGTTTCTTGTCACTTATAGTGTCTTCAATGGACTCTATATTGGACAAGAGAGTTTTGTCATTTTTGACGAACTGCTCCATTTTGGCAAATGGCTTCAAATTGGTTCTCAAGGTGTTAATTTCTATCATCAGGAGTTCTTTTTCTTTAGTTTTTTGTTGGATTATCAGTTTCATAAGTGTGACTGAACAAATATTTAGTGCATTAGTCCAATCTACTTCAAACTGCTTATTTTGGAAGCCAAATGTCGGGGTTTTTTTAATACGTAAACCCCGTGGGATCCTATTACTCAAAATATAGTTTTCTAATGATGTTATTTCCCACCAAAGTTTTATGTTTTGGACCAGCAACCGTTCAAGTTTGACAAAGTAGTGAGTTAGATCTGATGGCACCTCGCAGATGACTTCCTTATTTTCATCAAATAAATGAGCGGCCTTCTTAAGCCTTTTTGTGTTGTCTGCACAAACATCAACATAAGTGTCCCCATCTGTGAGATCTGTATCCGTGTCAATTTCTTCCATTATGAAAAAAAGGGATTTTTTCTAAAAACAACTTTATGCAATGCTTTCCTTTATGTTAAAAAACTATTAATCCAAAAAGACATGAAAAAATATTAAAGAAAAAATGCGTTTGGCTGGAATAAAGCTACCAAATAAGGACTATACATATACAGGAAAAATAGCCATATTCAATGTTTGATAAAGTCAATTAATGCAGCCATCTTCTTTCAGATATAATATATCATTTGTAAGCTTTTCCTGTACCATCCCTGGTGAGCCTCCCAGTATTGTATATGTATGGACAAGAGGTAGGGGAACGAACCCCTCGAGATACTGTGGCTACCAAAACCGTGGTGGTTCAATTTATGCAAGTCCCTGGTAGCAAGAGGTGGACATCCTTTAATTTGTAAAGACAATAAGCAACCCAGATTTAGCCGTGCAGACTAAGACAGGGCGGGGGGCTTTATACCGGGGGAGATACCTGCGGGCACGTCCAGGGAAATGCCCGAAAATAAACCCCAAACAGTAGCAATGTGCCTCACCCACGCCCTGTGTCCCGGACTAAAGCCAGCGGTACTCACGACTCCTTGTGTGAACTGCCAGAGTGCTGGTTAAGGGGTTGCTCAGCGGTCTGCTGTGTGGTGGTGTCCTCGTGTGCTCCAGCAGGAAGTAGGAGAGATTGGTTGAAAAAAGCGAGTGACGCCGCGGTCACGACTCCTCTAAACAGCCTAGGGGAACGAACCCCTCGAGATACTGTGGCTACCAAAACCGTGGTGGTTCAATTTATGCAAGTCCCTGGTAGCAAGAGGTGGACATCCTTTAATTTGTAAAGACAATAAGCAACCCAGATTTAGCCGTGCAGACTAAGACAGGGCGGGGGGCTTTATACCGGGGGAGATACCTGCGGGCACGTCCAGGGAAATGCCCGAAAATAAACCCCAAACAGTAGCAATGTGCCTCACCCACGCCCTGTGTCCCGGACTAAAGCCAGCGGTACTCACGACTCCTTGTGTGAACTGCCAGAGTGCTGGTTAAGGGGTTGCTCAGCGGTCTGCTGTGTGGTGGTGTCCTCGTGTGCTCCAGCAGGAAGTAGGAGAGATTGGTTGAAAAAAGCGAGTGACGCCGCGGTCACGACTCCTCTAAACAGCCAAACGCATGTGGAAAAATAAAAAACTTTATTGAACAAACAAGTGAACAGCAGCCATAGTCAACCTCTGACGCGTTTCGTCCGGGTCACGGACTTTTTCAAAATCGTACGCCCGATATACCGTTGGTCACATCCACAGAACAAAATGTGTGATGTTTTAGTCAGTGAGTGGGTGGTCTGGGGGGGATGCGGCTTGCTGCGGGCTTCGGGCCACTCAGCGAGGAGTCTGTCGGGCCAGGGGGATGAGCACAACAGCTGAGATTCTGATAGGCTGTTGTGTCGTTCTTGGTCCTATCAGATCTCACGGGCGGCCCCCCGGGGGGCGTGTACACTCCCCAACAGACGGCCCACTTGTCAAAGTGTTAGCCTCACTACCCAGCCTCTGGGTGCGGCCTGACGTGGAGGGGGTTTGGCCTGGTGGTGCACGAGCCCGCGATTGATGGGGGACGCGCACACGGGCTCTTGCGATGACGTCAGATGTGCGCACAGTGGTTTGGTGTGATTTTTTTAACAATTGATTGTGTGGCCATTGGGTATATATATTGGTTCCCCATATATTAGTCCCATATACTCCTTGATAAAGGACACTTAGTGTCCGAAACGCATAGGAGGGACTTGTTTTCACACCTAGGGTGATGTTGTGTTTTTGCTCTGAATATAATTCTTACCACCTGGCTCCCTGGCAGTGCACTGTTTTTCTCTCTTTTTTTCTCTTGTCTTTTAACCTTGAAAAATACCTAGCATTGATAAAATGTACAAATTTAGCTTGCATGCTTGGACATTTTAATTTTAAACGAAGAAATACAACAGAGGAGACATGGCTGTTGCATGTACATTGCTGAGCAAACCTGTAGAATCATACAAATCTATGAATTTTCAAGCTATTGAAGCTCAGGAAGATAAACGTGCTACAGTTGGTGAAATGTATGGCTTTATCAGAGATAAATATCCATACTACAAACAAGCAGCATATCAGAAAACGTGGAAAACTTCAGTCCGTTTCAATTTATCTGCGAATGAATGTTTTAATCGACTGAACCCACGACCTGGACAGAGGTACAGCTGCTGGTAAGTACATTCCTCGTTTAAGATTACCTTTGAAAATGGAACATATCTGCTGCTAAATAGCTTATTCTTTACTTATCCCCGTAACAATGAACACTCACAGACTGTTGTGTCGTCTGACACGCCAGCACCGGGCCTTCCACAATACGAGATGCAAGATGGACATAACTACTATGGTAATGGGCCAAATTCCATGCACAATACGAGAGTGCATGTCAAACCAGACAAGATATGTACCTGCCTCAGCCTGTGTTGTTTCCCCAAACCGCTGCGGAGCCACACGACGTGTATGCCTCAGGATTCAAGAATTGACACAACCATGGGTGTTCCGGGTGTGTCTGCCTACAGCAATGGACTCCAGCAATGTCGGTTTTACTTCTACAATAAAGGTAAACATTGTTTAATATTTTCAGCGACATTGCTAATCTACAGGTGCGCCGACGAGTATTCTAAAACTTGCCTTAAACTTGCCATGGAAAAATCTGGGGCTATCACCAACAAGATCCAGGTACATGCTGGGTAGATGCTGGGTATATTCAATTTTAGCAAAGATAATATGTGTTCTAGTGTGATATGATATGTTGAAAGAACATTTTTCAACTTGTAATAAATGAATTGACTATATTGACATAAAATGTTAAAGTTGTAGAATCATCTATATTGAAAAGGATTACAATGAAACATATAATATGACAATTCCAATAAAATTTAGAATTCTGGTTTTACAAACACTGATGTGTTAGTCTATTTTTTGACGTTATACTGTAGTGTCAACATACTGTAGCGCTGACGAGTATTCTAAAACAAATCTGGGGCAATCACCAACAAGACCCAGGTACATGCTGGGTACATGCTGGGTACATGCTGGGTACATGCTGGGTACGTGCTGGGTACATGCTGCAACATTTCAGTGACATTTCCCTGGGCCATTAGTCTCTGCAGAAATGTCCATGAAATGTTTGTAGCATGTACCCAGCATGTACCCAGCATGTACCCAGCATGTACCTTGGTCTTGTTGGTGATAGCCCCAGATTTTCCAAGGCAAGTTTAAGGCAAGTTTTAGAATACTCGTCGGCGCACCTGTAGCATACATTATCTCCTTTATGTTATTTAACGATTACGAAGATAGTAACCTTTGTGTTACTAAGAAAAATAAAAGATGCAGCATATGTAATTGTATGTGAATGTTAATACATTATACGTGAAACACATATACATCTAAGTTAAATATTGAATTTAAACAAAAAAATGTATGTAAATACTGTATACATTGCATTACAAATCCATGCATTATACATACAGTACACACACACACACACACACACACACACACTGAAAAAAATATACATTTTCCTGATGTAAATTAATATGACCATTTTAACATCATTAATCTTATGATGTGAAAAGGTTTTAACAAGGAGGATTAATAATAATACCACTTGATTTAATACAAATGTTCCTTCAAAAATTACCATTGTGTTCTTAAATCTTAAAACAAATATGAACATTTCATAATAACTGTTTGAAGGTGAAAAAGAGTTTGTTCAATAAAACCTTTTGGGCAAATCTATACACATCTGGAACTAGAACATACACATGTGAGAATGTATTAATGAAGAATAAACATCAAGAGATTGAACAACTAATGACATATATTGCGATGCTAATTATGTCTTTCACAAAATGGTATTTGTTGATGAAAACATGCATTGACTGTTCCCATCACGCATGTGCATGAGTTGAGTGCGAAAAGTGTTCATAGTGACATGTTATCCAATGTAGTTAATAACATTGCGAGACACTGTGCACCACCCCAAACATCCAGCCAAGAGCAGGGACACAATACAGTAACAAACTGTGTCAAAGAAAAAATATGTTAATTATGTAATGCTCAAATATACTATCACAATACCTGTCGCGGTTTTTGGCCCTGTTGATCAAGATCTTCAAGAAAGTCAGTGTAAGGTTAAAAACTGTATCTGTCAGCTCTGTTCTTTTCAGGGACTGAACAGGTTAAAATAAATATATGTCAAGCTTTGTTCTCTCAGAGACCAAATGGTAAAAGTATTCTAGCTGTGGACCAGCTGTCCCAGGATATCTATTACATAAGAAATAAGATTATAAGAAACAAGACCACTAGTCTTGTTTCTGACCCCATTAGTAGTTATTGACCATTTATCCCTATTTCCACCAATTTAGGCCAGATGGTATATGTCATTTTAGATGTATGATCTATACATGGGAACTTAGTTTGTAACAGATGTATGAAATTGACACACAATGTATTGTCCTTGCCTTTGGTATTAAAGATTCCTCTGTGAGCATATTAAAACAGAAGTGAGAACACAACCACCTTGCGTGCATTGAATCTTTGCTTCTCCGAGCTCGTAACTATCATATCTGAGACAGAAGCATATAGCAGCTGTGTGATGAATCTCCCCAGGTCGAGTAAAAGAAGGTACCTGCTCTAAGGTCTGGTCAGGTAGATGGACCTAACAGTAAGTTACATGAAATGTGATTTCAGTAACACTAATGAAAATTAGAAATGAGAAGAAACATATGATTAATGAGCATAAAATATTATATTTTAATGTTCACGTAAATATGTTAGACTTTACAATGTACTGTGAAAAGTGAAAATATATATGAACCATGTTATCTAAAAGACGTAATATGCTATACTTGATTGTTATAGAATTGTGTGACTCAAAGTGACCATTTTTTACTACAATGTTTTCATTAACACTTCTTGTTAAAGAAATAGTCAATGTCTTTAATGCATAGACAACACAAAATGTTTGATACAATGTGTACTTGCACTACATTCTTCCCTCAGGCAGACACAATACAACATTTATTACCTATTGGTTGCTTCACGCAGACACAATACAGCATTTATGATCTATTTGTATCCAACGTGTTGCTGATTCACATACCCGAGACAGATGGAATTGTCAAAACAGCAGAGATGATAAATGTGGAAGGAGAATATGCATCACTATCCAATGATAATAATAATTTTACACATGTCATTGTCATAAACATTAAGGACTGTATATATTATTATGAACATATAGCTTCTCGCTTACCTGAGAAATATGTGTCGATCACATTACGCCATGTCTCCACACCACTGGCTGTTTGCTCATTGTCACCTGGAGCATGGACAGGTGGCTCCTCCTCCAGCCCCTCCCGTATGTCGCCTTGAATATTATATCGCATTGTGCAGAATGCAGCAACAAATGAAGATGTCAGCCACTTTATCAGGCTTGTACTGTAGTGCCCCGCCACTTTTACCTAAACACCTGAACCTAGTTTTTAACAGGCCAAATGTCCGCTCAACAACAAACCTTGTAGATATGTGGGCAACATTATATCGCTCCTCTGCAGGTGATTGACGGTTAGGCACTGGTGTTAAGAGCCACGGTCTAACACCGTATCCTGAGGCACCTATAATACCGCGTGAAAAAATATTCACAAACATTATAGAATGTTGAAACATTACAAAATTAAAGTATTTATAACTATTGTGACACATTTATTTATTTATAAAATATTTTACCAGGAAGTAATACATTGAGAGTTACCTCTCATTTTCAAGTATGTCCTGGGCCCAGAGTTATGATGACAAATACATGTTACAAATACAGTTACATAAATGAGCAGGGTATACATTATATACAAGACATTGCGTGCACAGTTAAAGATAATATATATATTATGGGCGTATGAAACAGTTACAGATCAGATTAAAATGTGTGAAAGCCTTTGATTTGTGACATGTGAAATGACATATAACATGTCACCTGTTTAGACATATATGAGAGGTTATGCAAACATGGACATATGTCTTGAAATCATTATGACCAAATTTTTCTATCTCAAATGACACATCCATAGTATACTCACAAAGCAAATCGTTATTTAATGCTAGCGATTTTGTATGTTAATAT
This sequence comes from Ascaphus truei, assembly GCA_036426205.1. Classification (NCBI taxonomy): domain Eukaryota; kingdom Metazoa; phylum Chordata; class Amphibia; order Anura; family Ascaphidae; genus Ascaphus; species Ascaphus truei. Next base: position 98,740 of record WSYH01001133.1, read on the forward strand.
GGCAACTCATATGTTTCACGTAACAGGTGAAATTCATGTTGAAGGTGTTTTTTTGTGTGTATCTGTATATAAAATCCAACATTTAAATACATAAAAAATAGTGTTATTAGCAATGGTTTAAAAATATAAGATATGAAATGTAAGTGTTATTTTTACATGTGAGTCAAGGAAACACTATGTCATATTCCAAAGAATGTTACATGTAAAGATCATATACATGAAACAAAGGTAATTTGTCAGCTTCCTAATTGTACACTTAATAATAAGTACTCAACCACCAGCCGACCAGGGCCAAAATACCCTATTTCGAAATCATGAAAGACTGATGAGTTTCTCAGGATAGAGGAATCGTGGGTGGAACCCGGGAATCTAGCTACCACATTCATCTTCATTGTGGCATCGCATACCACCTGCACATTGATGGAATGATAGTGCTTACGGTTCCAGTAACCATGCTCACTCTGACTAGGCGGGATCAAGGCAACATGGGTGCAATTGATTGCACCCATCACACATGGCATCCTGGCTATGTTATAAAAGCCATTTCTCACTTCCAGCCACTCTGTCTGCTCTCTAGGAAAATAAATATAATTCCTAGCGTGTCTAGTCAGTGCACATAGAAACTGGCTAAAGGCCCATGAGAATGACGACTGCGAGACCCCGCCCACTATGCCCACAGTTGTCTGAAAAGACGCAGAAGCAAGAAAATTTAATGAGCACAGCATTTTAACAAGCCCAGGGACTGCACGACCTCTGGCTGTTACAAAATCTATATCTTCTCGTATCTCTTCATAAAGAGATAATATTGCTGCTGAACTTAATCGATAGCGACTAATGATCTCCTCACTCAGGCCATCTAAAAGAGTTCGTTCACGGTAGACACGTGGACGAGGCACCCCCTCTCTCCTCTCCTCTCCTTCTCCTCCTCTCCCTCTCCCTCTCCCCTCCTGTCCTTCTGCTCTCCTCTCACCCAAAATGAAGTCACCGCCTTCTCATGAATAATCTTATCATGTTCATATCCATCTATACCTTTTCATGCGTGTGTAATTGTCCTCCTTTAAATAGCTATGTGATTATGGCACGTGACTTCAATAAGTGAAAGCTGTGAAAAAAACATATTGGAATTATAAACTCCATGTGTCTCCCTAGGTCTTAATTATGTGTGTAAATCTTTGTAAGATTATATTTTACAAAGATGTACAGCAGCGGCAGCTCTTATTCGAGCAAAAGCCGCTGGCTGTATGCGGCTGGGAAGCGGGTAGCCGCGGCGCGTGGCGGCGCACTGTGACGTCACAGTCACATGCGCGCCCGGCTTCCCCGTCTTCCCCGGCTTCCCCAGGCTTCCCCGACACCCCTGGAGATGAAATTAAGGTAAGCGGGGGTGCGGGGAAGCAGAGGGGCAGAGCAGAAGCCGGGTTCGGGGTCCGGAAGGGGGGGTAAATTGCGCGCGATGAGGAGGGGGGGTGAGTGGGGGAAACACGGCGGCGCGCGTTTATTACTGGCGGCAGCTGGGGCAGATCCCGGCATGCCGCCGGCATTTAGTGCAATAAAGTATGTCGCTACTGTAACGATAATCTTCATAAACATTGTTTACACAAAGTAAAACCGAGGTTAATAATGCATATTATTGTTATGTACGCCACAGTCCCCAATCTGATTTGGATTGAAATAAAATGAAATAAAAATTGAACAACAAACATTGCAACATGTTGACGTATTCATTGAATTGTAAACACTTTTGATAAATTAATTTTAATGTTGATATGCATAACTGCAATCCATCTGTCCAATTACAAGTGATTAGTTTAACTAATCGATAGGTTGAGCAGGGTTATTACATTGAATGGTTGCACAGCATTGTGTCCAATGTACTCCTGCAATGTTATTGAGTGGGCAGTTACTACATCCAATTGGTTCCGTGCTAAAGAGTGGGATGGCACCACCAAAATGTAAACATTACGAATCTGAACAATGTGTAACTTTGATACAACGTTTTTAGCCTATTAACATAAAATATTGGACACTTTACAAACATGTTTCCTATTATCTGAACAGTTCCTTTAAGAGCTTACTATATAACTATCCCTTGACCCAGCAGAACCTAAACATTAATGTACCAAGAAAATAATAGTAACATTAACAAGTCATATGTTAAACAAAGAAAAAATGATCGATATCAGCGCTGCTCCTTGGGATGACAGACTCACCAGGTAGGTAATAAAATCAATGTATTAAGTCTACATAAAACAGATACTAGAACATAACAAAAAAGACCTCCTCCCACATGTTTCGGGCGAGTTCGCCCTTTCTCAAGGAGTATGACAAGACATGAAGGGAGGGTGTTTTTTATAACTCCCTTCTAATGGTTGAACTAATGTGTTGCACCTGATTAAAGACATATATGCAAATTTCAACACACAGGACTTCTATCACATAATCACAAAAAGTATATAATAGAAAGGAAAAGTTAAATGCATGTAACATGCTAAATTTCTCATAACTTATCTTAATGTATACCAACACGATATTATACAGAATAACATAAAATGTATCAAATGTCCACAACTAATTAAAAATCAACAAAACCAATTTTAAAGAGTATTTTGCTATATACAAAGAGACATAGCAAGATTAGACCAATGTATAATATATGACCCTGTTAACCACTTGATGACTACAAGTTAATCATAATATGTATAAATGTATATATTATCATTTAATCAATTGAACTACATAATATAACAACATAGAGCAAAGAGAATATTTTCTAGCCCAATATGGCTTTTAGTAGCATCTATCCTTCCACAGTGATGGGAGCAGTTGTTAATCGTGATTGATGCCATATGGTCACCTACATTTGTGTATTTGGGTATTTACACCGCACCAATAAGGTGGATATATACCGAGTGCAGTAAGTAGAGTACTTGGGGAGTTGTCAGCCTTTGACCCCTCCTTTTACACATATTATCCCTCCAATATCTCCCTGCCATGTTACTCACCTCCCTCCCATATCCCCCTGCATGTTACTCACCTCCCTCATATCTACCTGCCATGTTACTCACCTCCCTCCCATATCTCCCTGCCATGTTACTCACCTCCCTCCCATATCTCCCTGCCGTGTTACTCACCTCCCTCCTATATCTCCCTGCCGTGTTTCTCACCCCTCCTCCCATATCACCCTGCTGTATTACTTACCTCCCTTCCTTACTTACCTCCCTTCCTTTGGCGGTGAAAGTGTTAATATATAATATAATAATAATAAAGGTATTATGCCCGGCTGGTTAACCCTAAACCATGTTGGGACAGAAGGGATTAAAATTTATTGACACAATAATACCAGGTTTTCCCTTTATTGTCCCTGTTTTGCAGCTCAGAAGCTAGCTGCAGTTAAATCAATGAATGAGAAATGTGCTAACTGTATTTGCGACACAAGGGGGAGCTTCTAGCGCGGTGCCAAGCGCTAAATTGGAGGTGTGCCTGCGAGTAAGTAGCTGTATTAAAGATAGGTATCAGTTTCCAGACCACAAAGTCAATTGAACAAGTGGTCTGTGGTCTGTGGTTTAGCTGAAGTGCCTTCTTGATACATGGTATCCTGCCGTCTCGTTATCCACTTAAGCTGAATTGTTGGCGCGCGTCTGCGGTTACAGATCAAAAGCCAAGACGGATACATTGTATGCCAGCTTGTAACCCAGACCGATTATAGGTCAAACTGCAACCCACATCACAGAGCGCCTTCAATTAAGTGGATAACTTGCGCTAGGAAAGAGCTAGCACTCTAATTTTTGTAGTGCAGCTAGGTTAAAAGAAACCATGAAGATACATATGAGTTTTATATTTTTTTCATACACAGAACATACATTTATAAATAAACTGTATTGTATTGGTGTTTTAAAATGTACAGGCAGGAACCCTTTCCTGCCAAACCAGCAATGAATCCATTAAGATGCCCATATGTTATGGATGAATGAGCTGAGGGATTTTTCATCTCCGTACTTCAAAGGGCACCCTGCTAAGGTGGTGTCCCAGTGTCTAAGAGAAGTCCGGCATTGAAGAGCCTCAGAGACCCTAGATATTAGGATGGCCAGGATATTTGTAAGTATCAGATACCGGTGCGAAGTATAGGCACTTATCACGGTTTTGCTCACCACAAACCAGGGTCGGACCGCATGGCTGAGGTAGGGTTGTATAAGCACCTACCTTAGACCGCGCAGGCTGATCCGGATTGTGCAGTTTGTAGTCGTACATAGCAGGATCGGGACTGGAGAGAGCAGTGTAGTCAGTGGATGAGCCAGGGTCAGGATTGGAGACATCATGGTAAACATATTCCAAGCAGGGAGTCGGCAACAGGAGATCAAGCAGGTCTTCCTGCTTCAGCGAAATTGCTGCAGGTCGGGAACGAATTTGCACGAGTGGCGTTCACGACCCATGGCGCCAGTCTCAGGAAGGAGAAGGCTGACCGGAGTGGGCACACTGCCAGGCAGCACTGGTAAACCAATGCTTCAGCGCAGGAGTCCAGAAAAAGCCTGTGCGGGGAGAGAAAGCTACAGACCTCAGGACACAGGGACAGGCCTCTGCTATAGGAAGGGCAGCAGGCCTCAGGAAACAGGAGCTGAAGTTACGCTGGAGATCCACCACTTCAGCACAGGAACCAGGACACGGCCTCTACAATGGAGAGAGAGCAGCAGGCCCCAGGACCCAGAGACAGACCTCTGCTATGGGAAGGGCAGCATGTCTCAGGAAAAAGGGAGCTGAACTTACGCTGGAGATCCACCACTTCAGCACAGGAACCAGGACACGGCCTCTACAATGGAGAGAGAGCAGCAGCCCCCAGGACCCAGAGACAGACCTCTGCTATGGGAAGGGCAGCAGGTCTCAGGAGACAGGGAGCTGAAGTAACGCTGGAGATCCACCGCTTCAGCACAGGAACCAAGTCATGAACTAGGAACAAGGAACATGAACATGAAAACAGTAACAAGGCGGCCAAGACAGGTGGCTGTGGCAAACACATCCATGAAGGATGCAGTACTTAAAGGCCAGCGGGCCAATCCCCGGAGGAGGGTGTGTGGGCACTGCTCCAATGAGTGAGTACAAGGCTAGGTTGCAGTGATAGCTTGCACAGCTGCAGTAGATACCAGGGGGAGTGTTCCAGGACTGCACAGGTCTGTAAGGCAAGGTAAGCAGTAAACTGAGGTGTGGATTCCTTACATCACTTCACACTTGGTAGCCAAATCCTAGTCTTGCTGTCACCAGGTTAGAGGTTGGGCCCGGTATGCTAAGCAGCTTAGGTGTCAAGTTAGCACATGCTCAGATCAAACCAGGAAGCAACTTCTGCCCTCTTTGCAAACTACAGGCAAGTCTGGGGTAGGTGGGAAAAGTTGTTCCCATGGGAGGATTGGTTGTGTATGTTAGTGATAGGGTCTTAACCTTATAAACATGCCTGCGGCCCAGTCCTAGTCAGATTCACCTAAGATCAACCAAGAAACGTCCAAGGTTTAGAGTCAGCGGTTCCGGAATGTGAGGGTTAACTACATCGTAACGAAGATTTGCACCATCTTCCAGAATTCGTTTGAGCTGGGGATTCATTAACAAATCCTGCAAGGACATTATGAAATCTTTCCCTTCGGCGAAGATATAGGGGTGGCAAGTTGCGCCCCTAGCCAAGGACTGTCGAACGACTCAAATCGCACACTCACTTGCATGCGTGCAGGGGTGTCCAGAGACTTTGTTTCGTTCAGTGGACATTTAATTTAGTTTCCCCATCCCAGTAAGTGTTTTACCAGTGTAATTGTGAATATTGTGTGTTTGTCTGAAAATAAATAAATTACATTTTATTTTGCCCTCCTTGTTGTGGTAAATCCTGAATCCCAATTAAAATATAATGGTAATACCTGGTCTACCGTGACACCGTGGTCCAGGGGCAGAGAGGGTAGAATGGTCGAGGTACGTAGCTGGGGTCAGAGGGTTGGAGATAGTAGGAATCCGCATTGATGTCAAAGTTCAGGCTCGAGACAGGACTGGTCCAAGCAAGTTAGGGTCAAGGCACAAACAGAACAGGAACAAATGAACAGCAGGCGACTCAACGCATAAACAGAAGTTTATGCTCAGCAATGAGGAAGTGGTTGAGCCCAGTATAGGAAGGGCAAATAGCCAATCAAGGACAGGGTTGTGAGGGAATTCCTCCAATGGTGGAGCACAGAAAGAGAAGTAAGAAATCTGCATCAGGTGTGTGCATTCGGGCGATCAGCTGATTGCTGGTTCTGTGACGTGCACATGGGAGGTGCGCGATGTGGCCTGATGATGTCCCGTGATGGCGTGGGTGTGTTGCGTCCCCGCCGGGGTCGTGCCTCTGCACCGCTGCCACTATGTGCGTGTGCAGCTCTAGCCGTGCGCGGCCCAGCATTCCTGCTGCATGATGTGCCTGAGGGGCGGGGCTTAGCGGTGGACCTTACAATCGTCTGCCTGGTTTGTGACCTTACTGAGGGAGAGGTAATAAGTTGTACCATGAGAGATCACCTTCAGTTCCTGGAGACTATGGCAGATGTAGGCGCTGCACTGCTAAAGAATATGTAGGGTATGAACCCCTTGAAGCCTAGTCCTGTGTCCCCATAACCATCGCCAGACAACTCAGCAGGTATCATGCACCACACGATAGTAATGGCAAAATCTCCCACCGGGTGGGAGAAACACCGTTACAGATGTTTGTATTAATTATTTGTTAGGAGATCCCTTCACATTTTTGGTTTTACGTTTAAATAGTGCTTTATTGAGAGCTAGCATGGCAAGTGGGAAAATGATAATGGTTGTATACCTTGCATACCTGTGGCCAGACCCACCACTGATCAGGCACAGATACCTGAGCATGACAAGAGAATGGAGAGTAGAGTAGAGTAAAAAAAAATGACCTTGTTTTAGAGAGGATGTACCAATGGTGTCTATTCACTCGTGGATAGATTGTTGAAAGAGAGACCACCACATCTGGAGGGAGCATCTTTTTCTCCACATGTGCTCCAAGCCCCCAAATGCAATCTTGTTCATTCAGCGATTATGACATATTACCTATAACCAGTGTTCGACAAACCTATACATTTGCTCGCCCCGGGCGAGTGGATTTAACCCCCGGGCGAGTAAATATTGGCCCAAGCAGCACACGTTTGGTACTAGGTGGCGAGTAGATTTTTTTGTGTGGCGAGTAGATTTTTTGGTGATTTGTCAACCACTGCCTATAACTCTCCATACTAATGTGGCTGACCTGCAGGAAAGTACATCCTAGACCAGTTTCTTGTTCCTATTTTGAAAAGCACACCTGTAGTATTTGAACATAGGAGGGGGAGATTCATCTGTATCCTTATCTTAAAGTTGAGTCTTATCTCTATACCGTAGGTGAATCAGTTTCTCAAACTTACTGTAATAAATATTTTCTCATGTATATAGCTCTTCCCTTTCATTTCCAAGCATTGAAAGAGTTTTTGGGAATAAAAGGTGGTTATGGGTGAAAAAAGCATCTTGCACAGAATTATACAACACTGTAGCAATAGCCTCAGAATACAGCAGCGAATTTACCTTTAATACACTAATTCTGCCTATCTTTACTGCAAAGAACTACGGCAGCCCGAAAATACCATTCGTCGGCCGTGACGTGCGGCAGGTCAATGTGCCACACCCGCAACATGGAACGTCTGGCTAAATCTGTAGTATATCAAATGAAGCATGGTTTCCTTTTTGAAGTGAAACTTCCTTAGTGGAACCTCATTCGAACTGGGGCAAAAAAGAATTGTGGAGACAGAAATGAAACGGATGTGACGTCAGTGCTGGCAGTTGAGGCCGGGCTGTGTTCTGGCTCAGCCCGACCCCAACACTGACATCACACCCGCTCAAAAAATCAGAAGCGGCGGCGGCGATAGCCGCCGGCGCCGCTCCTAACGGCCGGCAGCAATTTCCCCCAGTTGGAGATGGGCACGGGCGGCATCCGGGGCAGTGGGGACCGGGATGACGTCACCGGAAGCACTGAGAGATCGGGAAGTGAGCATACAGCTCTGAGAGACCATCAGGTTGTATACTGACAGGAATGAGCTGATTAATACGTGAGACCCTTGGTGCACTGAGATACATATAGTCACACACGGCTGCACTAGTTCCAGGTATCAAGACGCACTTATTCAGAGTGGCGGCGGCACCACGTTACTCATAGTGACGCCCTGACTGGTAACTCTGAGACCTGACGGCGCGCCTCAAGTCAGCAATTTGTAATAACATACCATCACTAATATGGTACCCCGTATGTCTGACACATGATCACAGAGTGACAGAATTTGGGGGTACATACACATTGTTACTTGCATACTACCTAGGGTGACATCACACAAGCACTATATAGTCTCATAGGGGACAAGCTATACAGCAGCAACCCTCCTACCTCATGAACTCCCATTCATAATATATAGGGTATACGCAGAACTGCTAACATACAGTGAACTGTTGTAGGGAGTTCATTAAGGATTATACATTATGTATACACTGCCCTGAATTCAATTAGAGTCTCCCATTGTCCAGATGAGTTTATAAGCACTCACCGACGACACACCTTCCTCTCTGTGCCCTCCTGGAGCCACATAGTGGTGTTTTAGCAATTAAGGTTTACTGTGTATATGTTAAATAAATGTGATTTTAATACTGTTTATGTAAGGCTATGGAGGCAACTCCAAGGATTTAATTTTTCCTAGCCTAGCATTTCTGGTTTAGCAAGTGCAAATAGGATTCTTTTAGGCCACTGCTGTGACCTTTCACCGTTTTATACAATGATGCAGGATTACTAACTCTATGTAGGTATAGGTCAGTCTATGCCCGTGTGTCTCCTCCACGGTGGATGGCGCTGTGGGGCTCTCCCTTGCTTGCTAGAGACACCAGTGAGTCTGGGAGTCTCGCGAGATTAGGGACTGATCCCCGCGACGTCACTTCCGGTTTCAGGCACGATCGGGACTTAGATCCCTGTATCTGCCTGCATTGACATATCCTCCTTGTTAGATGGCACAATACATTCTGGTGAGTGGTCCCTTGAGGCTCTGACTACACAAGGAGTCTCGCGAGATATTCTACCGGTTTTGCTGCCGTCATCGATTCCAGAGGGTGCGATCAATCAAGGTAATTAAAATATGTATATAACTATGTGTTTTCTGTGATGGGGGCATACTCTTTGACAAAGGGCTTAGCCCGAAACGCGTCAGAGTGGGTGGTTGTCCCCGTTTTTGGTGTCCCCCCTTGTTTGATCAATAAACTAAATTTTTAACCTATGGTGTGCTGGTTCCTGTTGCTGGTCCCTATGCTGTGCTACACTCCCCTCTTTTGAGGCTACCTTTCTCCTGATCTTCAATCAAGTTGGATGCACGCCTACACAGATTTCTTGCTGGTTATCATCATTCTTCAATCAAGTGAGTGGACTATGATATGATTACTGATACCTTACTGTGTCACTAATACTACTCAGTGACTTATTTGAGTGTGGTAGGAGAAAAGGGAACCATTTGCCTATGGTGATGCGTTCCCCCAATACCCTATAAATCCCACTTAAAGCCTCACATGGCAGTCACATATTCAATAACTTTATATTTGGTTGACAATGGACATTAATCTGTTCGGAACAGTTTCATCTGATCAATTTTACCAATGAAAAAAGAATATTGATGTCAGGGGTTTATGGGACTTGTTATACAATATATCAGTGGAATATATCTGCTGCACCATAACTGGACCCAAAGTCCTGTTTCTTATATACAGTATATCCATTGCAAGTAAGATTGGAATGCTGTTGTCATAACATTAGTATAGATATGGTGGACAAAAGAACAGGCTAGAATGCCGCTCTCCCACTTAACCCCCTCCCACCTCAACCAAGCCATTTTTTGCTTCTGCATTTCTACTGTAGGTCAGAGCAGAGGAGCATGTTGAGCAGCAGATTACTCCTAAAGTAAATAAAACAATCTATGGCACGGTTCTAAAGAAAACTATACCTGTTGCAAATAATGAATTACTTGGCTAATAAATTTGACACGCTTGGGACAGTGCAGTTGAGCATCGAGTGATGCTTATTTACCGTTAAGCAAACATATCAAATCATGTTAAGGCCCATAAGAAAACAAACCGAGTGCTCAATATTCAACACACCACAGTTCCTTTATTTGGTTTAGGTGCTGTACAGCAGAATTGAGTACAATAGATTTTGTTCAGGACATCAAAATAAAAAGTTTTAAGCCTTAAAATGCAGTGATTCATTTATTCTATTCCCATCCCGTTTCTGTCTATTACTACTAATAATATATTCCATAGATGGTTTAGGTAGTTGTTGCATGTTTCATCACTCAGACACATCATCCCAGTGTTTATGTTTCTCCTTTATTAGATAATCTTTGTTCACTGGCTTCAAATGCTTGTGCAGATGATGCTTTAATTCATGCCAGACCAATTCGATGGGATTCAAACTGGAAAATCTACAAGTATAGAGACAAATACAGTTATTAACATTATTTACATATAGACCTATTGCCATATGATGTACTGTATTATACACTGTAGCAATATATTATATAGTAATAGATTTAAAATGAACATATTATTGATTTTCTGCACTTTGTACTCATATGTAAATGTGTACACAATTTGTTATTGAAACATATACGGTAGGGATATAGACATCACTGGCCAATTAATTCCCCTTGTCAATGTCGGTTCTAAAGTATTAGACAACACTTGAGCTATGTTTTCCATATATATTTAGGATAGATATGTATGCACTAATCTTTCTGTGAAAAAAATTTGTTATATGCACATAAAATGTTGTGGCAGATAAGATCCACGTGTCACACCTAGTCTAACAATTTTCCTGTCTATTGTAAATCATAATCACAGTGTTGATCAAAAAGAATTTTATCAGAAAGATTTCCCCCTTTATACAGCACTCAAAACATATATAATCAACTAATGGACAAAAACAAATGGTCCTGCAGATATGCTGCGATTAACTGAGAAGTATCCCAGAATCACGGTGGAAATCAATGCGTCGGGAACGTAGGACGTCATGTCAGTGACGTCACTCTGAGTGGCGACATCCTACACCTATGCATGAGCAGGCTTGTATCGAGCAGAGGCTTTTTGTTTTGTGCTTTTTCGCTATTTTGTGCTATTTCGTATACCACTGCTTTAGAGACTATTGCAATATAAGAGAAAGAGTCTTAACATTCTTCTTTGTTACTAATGGTAGCCGACTGTGTGCAACTAAGTCTGAATTCTCAGGCCACACATATGAGTAGCAACCAACAGTGGTTAGCATTGGGAGTACTAATAGGGTTAATCACGGCCGCAATTTTGCGGTAATATACAGAATCACTTACTAGTGATTACCAGGTACGTCAGATATCACCTCTGATACTATTTAACACTTCTAGCGATACTCAGTATATACAAGTCTGTCTCTGATAGCTATAATCTTGGATGTGAGGATATGAATAGACTGAGATATATACCAAGGATACTTACCTTATTGCTACAATAATTATTCATATCCGCCACCTAAATACAGGGATTTTTAATACTGCATCTGTGTTTTTAATGATCTATGTAGACGTAATAAAATTTTATTATTTTTGATTTCCACCGTGATTCTGGGATACTTCTCAGCTAATCGCAGCATATCTGCAGGACCATTTGCTTTTGTCCACTAGTTGATTATATATGTTTTGAGTGCTGTATAAAGGGGGAAATCTTTCTGATAAAATTCTTTTTGATCAACACTGTGATTATCAATCCTTACCCTCTAAGCACCAAATATGTCCTTTAAATAAGAGATATGCATAGGTGATTGCGGTCTCGTTTACATATTCAGTATTGTAAATCATAACCTAAAATAAAAGTACACTTCTAAAGTGCTACAAAATGTTATAGATCTTAACACAGTGGTGTTCAAGCTTTTTAAGTCGCGCCCCCTCGGACCTCTTAGCTGCTCTCCGGCATCTCCTCAATGCTGTGATATCGCAGCATCATGTGACATCACAACATCACGTTGTCATGACAATGCATCGCCATTTGACATTGCGGCGTCATTTGATGCTGCGTTATTGCATTGAGAAAATGCCAGAGGAAAAAAGGTGAGAGACAGTCACAGAGGCCCTGTGCTCTCCCCTGACATTCAATTTAAATGTTATGAGGAAGAGCACAAGGCCGCTGTAAGCACGGGGCTCGGTTCAGCCTCCCCCCAAAAATAGAAAGTATTGCACATCCCCTAGGGGGCGCACTCCTAGTTTGAGCACCCATAACTATTAACAAAGAGATTGAGACACGATAAGTACATTTTTGTCACTGTGTTTGGGGTGTCCACTTACTTTCAATGGGGTCTGTGCACTCCTGTGTACAGAATGGAGTGCAGCACTTCTTTTTCCCGGGACACTCAATATCATTTTTACACATTGGCGGGGGAAGCGGGAAGGCACATTTTGCCAATGTCCTTGGACATATTCCAGGTTTCTCTGCAAAACACAATGACATCGAACTTTAACATCTGTCAGAATCACTGTGTAAAGAGGCGGTAGAATCCCATAAAATGTATTTAAACAAAAAACATTTTTTTTGTTGTATTTATGTTCACTTGTTTTATATATTTTCATCAAATACAATAGAACACAGTACTTTCCAGAATGGGAACATTCCCATATTAGTATGCTTGGAAACGAAGCTGAAAGATACAGCAGTTACAAGAAAATGGGAAATTCCTAAAGCAGATTATTGATCCGGGGAGAAAATCTGATTGCAATTTCCTAGTCAGGAAGGATTTGCATTTAGTTTCTGTATTTGGCAAATACAATACTGGGGTTTAATGATGGGATACGTGTGTACCAATATAAATACAATGCACGTGTCTCCCCAGGGAGAGTCTAACAAAGAGTCCAACTTCAAGGAATTTGATCTTTCTGTGTGTCTCATTTACTACAGTATGTTACCGTGCTATCATGTTACTACTATACAGTAGTTACTAGGTTACCATATTTACATGTTAATATATTATCACACTATTATGAAACAATGTTACTGTAGTACTATGATGCCCCTCTCTCTGTGTCTCCCCACACAGCTCTTACAGCAGAGAGATCAGAGAGAAGCAGTCCCTATCTCTGTCTCCCCGCACAGCTCTTACAGCAGAGAGATCAGAGAGAAGCGGTCCCTCTCTCTGTGCTTCCCCGCACAGCTCTTACAGCAGAGAGATCAGAGAGAAATGGTCCCTATCTCTGTGTCTCCCCGCACAGCTCTTACAGCAGGGAGAAGCGGTCCCTCTCTGTGTCTCCCCGCACAGCTCTTACAGCAGAGAGATCAGAGAGAAGCGGTCCCTCTCTCTGTGTCTCCCCGCACAGCTCTTACAGCAGAGAGATCAGAGAGAAGCGGCCCCTCTCTCTGTGTCTCCCCACATAGCTCTAACAGCAGAGAGATCAGAGAGAAGCGTCCCCTCTCTCTGTGTCTCCCCACACAGCTCTGAAACAGAGAGATCAGAGAGAAGCGGCCCCTCTCTCTGTGTCTCCCCGCACAGCTCTTACAGCAGAGAGATCAGAGAGAAGCGGTCCCTCTCTCTGTGTCTCCAGGAAGAGGAGGAGGACAAGGATGGCCTTCATTTTGGTATGGGCAATTACTACTTTTATTTACCATAGGGTGTCTGACTATTAATTGCTTTTGAATGGGCAAACGTGTTATTAGCCAGATCTGTGTTTTTGGGTGGGTCTTGTTGGGGGTAGAGGGGTTGGAAAGCATTTTTCCCATTGAATGCCAATGTAGCTCTCTGTGCCCCCATTGATGGCATAGATAATCACAGTGACAATCAAAGGATTACATGGCTAGTGTTTGTTTTAATTCTATTGTAATTTGTATTTTATATGCAGTACTGTACTGTATATTTGAATGGGCAAACGCGCTATTAGCAATGTTTGGCTTACAGGGCTTTTACCCATTACTGTGTGTGATAATGGTGGGGGGTTTTAGTTGCAGAGGGGGTGGGTGAAGAGTGTAGTTGCCCCAGTGTGTGTGGTTAGGCCTACCAGGTGGGAAGATGGAGGGATTAACAACTTAATTACCTTAGCAGTGGTCACTGCCTAATCACCCACCCTGGGGCAACTACACCCTTAAACCAACCTCTCTGTCCCGATCAAATGACGTAGGACATTTAAGCTTGCAGGAGATACCGGCATCTGATATGTATGCCTGTATTTCAGGAAGCAGGGAGTCTCTGGACTTGACATTAATGTGGTTCTGCTCTGGAGATTTTCTGCTTCAATCCAATGTATGGAAAACAAAACCTGTGTGATTGCCTGTAAGAGCTATGCAGAGAGAGGGGACTGCTTCTCTCAGCACTCTATGAGCATCTCTGCCAGACAGGTGCGGCGCTGTAGGATTAACGCAACAGGAGTCCCATTCAGAAGCAGGTACCACGCTGTATAATAAATACGGGAAATGGACCCTAAGCTTTACAACTATCATGGCCGCACTTCAGCCATGGTCCACCCGCTCAAAGTGACGCTCAGGGTGCAGGTGAATAGTGGTCCATCTGTATGTTCTACAATGACTTGATACAGTTTCATATTACAGGCATACCCCGCTTTAAGGACACTCACTTGTAAGGACATATCGCCCAATAGGCAAACGGCAGCTCAAGCATGCGCCTGTCAGCACATCCTGAACAGCAATACCGGCTCCCTACCAGTACCGAAGCTGTGCGCAAGCTGGGAGACTATAGAGCCTGTTAGAAATGCTTTATTTACATCAGTTATGCACGTATATGACGATTGCAGTACAGTACATGCATCGATAAGTGGATAAAAGGTAGGGCTTCACATTAAGTGCATTTTCGCTTTACATACATGCTCCGGTCCCATTGCGTACGTTAATGCGGGGTATGCCTGTATTGTGTAGGGTTTGTGCATTAGTCCCTGCAACATGGTGCACACCTGCAGGTAATAAACCTATTAGTATCGTAATTTCAATCAGTTCTATGAGTCTTTTTGATCACATGAAGAAGAGATCTGTGTGCACGATAACGTCTGTGAAGAACCCTCGTGGTATCATAACCTACAATAAATGTACTCTTCTTGGCTACTAGAATTTCTATAGATCTTAATAAAGAGATTGAGACACAATACATTGTTGTCACTGTGCTTGAGGTGTATACTTACCCATGATGGGGTCTGTACACTGCTGAGTACAGAACGGGGTGCAGCACTTCTTTTTCCCGGGACACTGGCTGTCACTTTTACACCTTGGCAGGGGAAGGGGGGTTTTACATTTTGCCAACGTTGGTGGACAACTTCCAAGTTTCACTGTAACACAGAAGGACATCAGACTACAACATCTGTCAGAATCACAGAGTGAAGAGAAGGCATGGAACTAATGACAGGAGTTTAATTTTAGTGCTTTCAGTGGTATTTAATACAGTTAACTAAATGCAAAACAGCCAAGGAAATATATATCATAATTATATAATATATATTATATATATATTATATATATATATATATATATATATATATTATATATGTATATTCCTCAGGGCATCACCCGAGAAAGGACCCGTTCGTGGGTCCGAAACGTTGGTGATTTGTGTCTTTCTACATATACTTTCTACAAAATTCAAACCTGAGTGCTGTCTGCTGATTCCTGTGCGAACGGTATTGTATGTTTGTTTATTTATTTATATATATATTTCTTTTATTCGGGGTCCATGCTCAAACGTGTTATAAGCGGATCCGCGTTATAGCGATCGCGCTTATTCCGGGTTGAGCTGTATATATATATATATATATATATATATATATGACCATACGATACCGGTTGCAACACGACATTAAGGGCAACATCACGCGTTAAGTAAATCAAAAATGTTCTATATTTGATAGAAGACACAAAACCCGACGTTTCGGTTCCCCGGTTTTTGTGTCTTCTATCAAATATAGAACATTTTTGATTTACTTACCTGCGTGCTGTCCCTTGATGTCGTGTTGCAACCGGTATCGTATGGTCTGTTATTGCTTTATGGGATAAGCACCAAAACTTATTTACTTGCATATGGTGTGCCGCCTGTGCATTGGATTCTATATATATATATATATGGAAAACACTGCTGGCTATCTGGAATACCAAACAACAAGGGTGATAATTGCACAAATATGAATAAAAATAGACAGAGGGATATACTAGTACCTAAATGTACAGTGTAACTGCTAAGGACAAAACATAAATAAACATACAACACAAACAAGTGGGAGGGAAAGGGTGGATGGATGAGGGAAAGGAATGGGAAAGGAATGGGAAAGGAATGGGAAAGGGATAAAAAAAAAACCCCAAAAGAAGTGGTGAATGAACGAGATGGGTCTGAAATTCACTTTTGACGTTCAGCCCAAGCAAATGACATTTTTAGATCTCGTTTTATTTGTCACAGATGATGATGAGGGTCAGATATCCACAAAAACTCACTTCAAGGAAGTATCTGTTATCAGTTATCTTCACGCATCAAGTAATCACCACCAAAAGTGGCTGGAGAATATTCCGAAGAGCCAATTATATCGGCTTAAGAGAAACTGCTCATCTCAGAAAGATTTTGAAATTCAGGGACAGGAATTGGTTTCCAAATTTATTCACAAGGGCTACAAGGAAAAGACTGTCACTGGTGCTCTTAATGAGGTTAAGAATATTAGAAGGGATGTTCTTCTTGCTCAATCTAACTCCAAAGTCACCACCTATCCCCTTAATAAACATGATATGGGTTCAAATCAGGACAAGTGTCCGAGATTCGTCACTAAATTCAATCAGTCTGCATACAAAATTAAACAGATATTGAACAACCACTGGGATATTCTCAAGAATGATCCTTTTCTGGGACCTGTTTTGCCTGCATATATTCCAGTCACATACAAAAAAGCTAGAAATATTAACAACATTGTGGCCCCTTGTCGATTAAGAATGACTATGGATGGAGATTCAGTTTCCTCTGACCGTCTCTCCGGCAATTTTTCATGTGGACGTACGAGATGTCTTACATGTAAACATCTTATTGCCGGTGAGAAATTCTGTTCTTTATCCAATAAGAGAGGGCATGGTGTCAAGGGCAGGATAAACTGTCTCAGCACCTACATAGTCTATCTCCTTTCATGCTCCTGTGGCCTACAGTACATTGGGAGAACAATACGACCTATGAGTACCAGGTTTCTAGAGCACAGACGTAACATCATAAATGGTAATTTGGCTCGTAGTCTCTCTAAACACTTCTCTATCTGTCACAATAAAGATCCGGCATCTCTAACTATTAGGGGTATTGAACACATACCAGTGTCTCTCATTGGGGGTGATAGATTCAGGAGGTTATGTTTGCGAGAGACCTTCTGGATCTATACACTAGACACTTTGTCACCAAAGGGGTTTAATGAACATATAGATACTAGTACACTGGTTTAGTGTTCCTTGGTCCCCCTGCTCGTCTGATGACTACATCACCTTTGGTGTATATATATTTATCAATTCAATGACACCATTCTTACTGATGCCTGTGGTTATTACTGGGGAATGAATTATCTATTCTCATGTACATAGTTGCATTGAATGTTGTTTCATTTAAATTATATGCATTGTTCTTTTTATTTTCATTTTTATTTTCATTAATATAAACATTTTTATTTTTATTTTCATCACTATCATTTTCATTCATATATTTTTATTTTTATTTTGCATTTTCATTCATATTTATCATTAATTTTCTTTTATATATATATATTTTATATTTATCATATATTTTTTATTCTTATTTATTTTCAGCTTTTATATTTATATTCTTTGAATCAATATGTTGTTCATGTATTATATATTTTATATATACACTATGTATATATATATACCTTCTATGTATGTTTTGAGAAATTTATATATGCTTTTTTAGTATTTCAAGTTGTTGTTTCATCATATAATTTGTTTATCACTGTGTATTATATATCAACATCTGAACTAATTAATTATTGTGTTTAGCAACATCAATATATATACCACTCTTACTGCATTTATACATATGACATCTATAAATGTGTATATATATATATATACACATCATTTATGTTGCTAGTTTTTGCCATGTTTTATGTATTATGTATTTACCCTTTGTTTCCCTTATGTTTCATCCCCTCTTCCTTCCCAGCCCTTCAAGAGTTAATAAGTTAATGATTTTAACAATCAATTAAATATTCAGGTGTTTTTAATGTGCTCTATTTTATAATGGCATATATATATGGCATCTCTGCCAGTATAGCTCTATCCCCTGAGGAAGTCGCATATCGTGACGAAACGCGTAGGGAAGGAGCTAGCATTGGACTTTTTTAATACAATACTCATATTTTGAGAATATTTTGAGTCATTCAGCATCTCGCTCGCTATGGAGCTGGTCTGGATTCATTACGTTTAATACCTTGATGCAGGAAGTCTGACTGCCGCGTCAGCATCCTGTGGTATTGGAGGACACTCACTCTCGCGGGATTTACAACCAGGGGGAGACCAGGTGCGCGCGCACCCTCCTGGCATCCACACACGTTATTCATCCACGGAGGCTCCATCGGGTGACTAAAGACTTTATATCACTGTCTTATTTCATTTTGCACAATGTAAGTGTCTGTGATCTATCTGCACGTATATTTTATTATTAAATCACAGTATTATGCTATGGGAGCCGCGCTGTCTTTTCGTTTTATATATATATATATATATATATCAGTAAGTAAACAAAAAAATACATACAAAAAAAATTGAAAATCCAACATTTTGGAACTAACTGGAGCCCCTTCATCAGGACTAGTATAGTTTAAGGGAGACATACACATAGATTTATACTGCACAACCTGGAAGTGTATTAAAGAAAAAAACAAACAAGAAGAAAATTTAGTCAAACATCTGTTTTTCCTAGGCAATAAACATAACAAAACTCAATTTTTCCATAGTACTCATACTGTATAAAACATGTTTTCACGTGGTTTAACCAGCTGGCACATTTTCTTTCGCCAACGGTAACCACCAAAACAGAGAGGCTGGTCAGTATAAAGTAATAATGAAATGTAAAACAGATCCCAGGAACATAACAGTGACAGAGAGTGGTAACAAGGCGACAGGCACGGTCTCCCATGGGAATCCACTTTAACCACCGAAATGTGAAGACTTGGCTGTCATACATATTGTGACCGTCAGCATGCATTGGTAATCCATATAGGATCGCAAAGCTAAGGCTGCGTCCCATATACTAATGGGTAAAGTGCCAGACAATGTGATCAAAAATCAGCAATCCACACATCCGCGACATTTACAGACCCCTGCAAATCTAGTGAGCCAATGGGTCATGGATCAGTAACTAACACTTAGTAACCGGATGAGTTTGGATCAGGTTATCACCAATGCTTTTACCCCTCTTAAAGCAAAACAATAGGGGAGCAGAAAAAAAGAGGCCGTCTAGTTTCTTCACTTGTAAATATATGCCGATAATGATGAAATCTTACTTTAAAATGGTGTGATACCCTGGGGAGCATGCTAACAAAGCAAAAGCATTCATTAGAGGCTACATCAGACCTCCCCAATAACAAATCCTCTCTATTTATAGCACGTGCCCTCTCCAGTGATTCCAGAACTTTATTTGGACTCCTTTTTGGGGACTTTCCTACTCATATCTGTTAGAGTGGGTTAGGTGTGCCTTGTTGCTGGGGTTGTGGAGGAGCCTCGGCATCGGTGAATAGGGCAGGCCATGGTTAAGAGCTGCTAGACAATGGCCTGCAGCTAAAAGA
This sequence comes from Ascaphus truei, assembly GCA_036426205.1. Lineage (NCBI taxonomy): Eukaryota > Metazoa > Chordata > Amphibia > Anura > Ascaphidae > Ascaphus > Ascaphus truei. The sequence goes on from WSYH01001133.1 coordinate 118,566, forward strand.
AGGGTGCAGTATTTCTATCAGTATTCTTATATAGCCATGCATAATAATGGTATATTGCTTTCCTCTCTGTTGGCAGTAAGTCCTGGTCAGTACAGGTATGCCAGCAGTAGACATGGAGGTTTTCCCTCACACCATAGTGAGGTGCCCTATGTACGGAGGGGAGTGGCTGCCTGCTCTGAGTCCCTGGATAGTGACATCAGGGATGCGCCTGCCTCCTGAAGTATATAAAGCACAACACAGTTAGAGTTTGGGAGTTGGCAAGTGTTGAGAAGCAGTTGATGCAAGTTGTGTAAGAACACTTTGTGACCCTAGTGCAGTAACTAGCGGTACACAGGTTGACCAATCAAGTCTGTCAAAGCCACCCTGTGTCCAGGGACCTGGCACAGGGGTGATCTCCCTAGGAGAAGAGGGAATCCCACTTCAACACGGGAGGGCGTACCTGGCAAAGGGACAGCACGGAGAAATGCGCGGCTAGAGCCGGCAGCTGCGTGTGGCAGTCTGCTATATCGTCTACAATAAAGATGGCCTTGTTAAAGATATTCCCACTGTGTGAGTGTGAGATTACTCAGCAGTGGTGAGCACCACCGAGAAGGAGTTCCTCACCAGGATCATCTCCCTGCGGAAGCATAGACCCTGATGAGGTGGAGGCGCTGCACATGATGTAAGTTGGACTCGTACCCACTACCTCAGTTACCTGCCCTGATGACATCCCCGAATAACACCAAGCGGGAGACTCAGGAGTCCTGTTACTTGCAGGTGCACCACCACACACGAACATATAATGGGGACCGGTTAGACCACACGGGCCAATGTGAGATTGGGTGGGTCAGACAAGGGGAGTCCAGCCGTTACACTTATAATAGATTTTCGTCCCTAGCGATCCATCAGTCAATCATATCTACAAATCTGTTCTCAGTGTCGCTAAAGGATAAGGTAAATCTGACTGTGGATGCTAGGGAGTTGAGGAGATCTATGAACTGGGTCAGCATTAATTCTTACCCCTGCCAAATCAAAAAACATCAGTGACGTAATGTCTACAACAAGCAATAGTCATTAACTACATACAGCGCTATGTACTGTATACACGCTATTCTACTCATCACCACAGCTAGTTACCTGCACTGAGAACCTTACTGCTGATGCATGATATAGGAGGGATATTTGCCATTCTGGCACGGCTCATTTATGTACATTCTTTGACTAGCTATGTGGCTTTCTGGATATCTTTTGTGTGTTTATAAGTGCATTTGTGGCAATACTTACTGCATTAGAGGGAGTGTATATCTGTGACCTTTCTTATACACAGGTATATACTATACCCAACAAATTTCTTCCCGTACTTCATATTGCACTATCCATTGCTGAGTGTGTGTATATACCTGTATACTACCTCATTTTCCCCTCATCCCTATATCGGATATGTATTCCTTACAGTAAAGTATATATACAGACTATACTCTACCCATTGCTGTCTCCTCCATTGGGGATTTTAAGCCGTTGCGTTTAGATATGTCGTTGTGTGTTTTGTCGTTGTATAGAGATTGTTAAAATGGTATTATTTTTTACATTTATATTCGGACTGCTGTGAGTCCGCTGCAGGGTAGCTTATGGACCCTTTCCCTTTGGTCCTATCGCTATGATAATAGCACTTATCTCCAGTACCAAACCTAGGTGCTTCAACTTTTGAGTGCAACTTTAGGGCTTCTAGTGACCCCTGGTGGTCATTTGTTCAAGTGTTAGATATAATGTAGTGTTGTCAGCAAAGATAGAGACGTTCCTCAATTTCACCCTCAAGATCCCTGGGAGCTTGCAGGCACTGTTGTATTGTATTGTATTGTATGTCTTTATATAGCACTGTGTGTGCTGAGTAACTGTTCTGCTGTATGTTTCAAGTGCAGTTGGATTAAGTGTGGAGTATTAACAAGAAGGAGCTTACACAAAGAAAGTTTGATACAAGGTATATAGATAAGATCAATATATTGTTAGTTAGCAATTAATACTCATAATTGCAATAATAACAAAGGTTAAGCATTTCACTTGTTGCACACATCTTGCCACATGTACAAGGAGTATACCTCTGTGAGAAATGTAAGGACGTGGTCTCTTTAGAGTCTGAGATTATTGATTTAAGAGGCATCTCACTGTACTGTGTGCATTAAGTTATCGCATATTCAGACCGGGCAAAAATAATCTACATATGGCTTATGTAGGAGAGATGAAGAAAAATGAACCAAGTGCATGTACAGTAAATAAACCTAAACTCAACAGGATGGAACAAAAATACCTGGGAATACACAATACACATCAGGTATAAAGTCTCTCTCTCTCTATCTCTCTCCCTCTCTCCCTCTCCCTCCTCCATACCTTGTAGTGGCTTAACACAGCGGAACGTGCAGCGAGAGTGACAGCACTTCAGTTCCCCGTCGCAGGTACTGTCATTCTCACATTGTGGAGGAAATTTGGAGAATTTACATTCGGGATCATACACTTCTGGGGGACACGTGCCAGGCTTTTCTATATCCTGGATAACTTCAGGTTCTGAAAAATAATGAAACAGAAAATGAGCTGAGATTTCCGAGCAGTTTATAAACAGAAAGTGACCTGGGCTTGTAGTCTCAGGAAAAAGTCCTAATTCTGCGCTTCAGCACAGGGGAGAGCCAATCTTTTCTTAACATTGTCACCCAGTCCTATAAATGTCAGAACAAATATATAGGATTCATGTACAGTATAAGAATAGCAGAGGACACAATCTTACAAAATAGCTTATTTTCAACAACAGAAAACATATTGTGACATACTGTAGTTACTGTTCATATCGTAGGTTTTGATAATGAAAATCATAAAAATTATATTGTACAGAATTATCCAGACCTCACAGGTCTCATCCTCAAGTGTATTAAAGTTACATCTGAGGTTTCAACACCTCTGTACACTACAATTTCATCTATAAAGAATTCTCATGTTCGTCTCCTAAAATAAATCACAATCTACAGTACAAATATTCTGCATTTTATGCGACCCAGTACGGTTACTGGAACCGTTTTCAGGCAGTCCTCGGTTATCTAACGGACCCGTTCTGGAAGTAGCGTTGGATAGTGAAACCGTTGTAAAGTGAGTCCCATTTTAATCAGTGGCGGTGAGCGTTGGATAACGCATTCCGGTGTCGGATAACGCATTCCGGCGTTGAAAAACAGCCCATAAGGTTGCATTGTAAAGCGTTGGATAACGAGGACTACCTGTACTACATTCACTATTAAAGAACAGCAGCGGTACTGTTTACGATTCTGTACTATCCCACTGCTGGAAATGCAAAACTCCGGTGTTGTGATACTGACTGTTTGTCAAATGGGAAAGGAACATTTATTGTATAAAACAAATTAGTAGGGTAATTAAAAAAATACACATTCAAACTAAAACATATTTAATACAGCGTTTCATTGTATATTAGAGAAAAAATGTCAAATTGATCTACATCTGACTGCAGCAAACATGATGCGAAAATAAAAAGAAGAAAGGCAACAGGTGATTACAGTTACAGGGGTCTCACTAAAGATTGAGCACCATTTATTTAGTAGCAAACACATTCTGGCCAACCTTTTATCCTCATTAGGAAGACTCTTTATCGTTAGCTAAAAACATGCATCATTGTTGTGTACGTTCTCTATATCAGTAAGGTTCATTCATTCCAATGTCTAACAATTGAAGAGAATCATTTCATACACAGGAGATGAGTGTAGCCAAGTGCCCCTGGCTATTGCTTTCCACTGGCCTCAACACTATAAATCCTGACAGGAACAGGCAGTGTTGGGGTTAAACTCCTGCGTAGGGCCTAGCCTGCAGTTGCAGCCTGGATATGTTGCCTTATCCAGGGCTCAGGCCTAAACTGGCAGTTAGAGTGTCATGCCTGGGGAGGGTACTGACTGGGTCATATATATATGGTGTGATGCCTGTCAGTACCTGGACCTGCCCTGTTATGGGGCAGGGTTACAAGCCCCTCCCCCTGGGTATAAAAACAGACACTCTACCAAACTGTGGATGTGGATGATGAGACAGTGTGATACCCTTTTCCCTGCAAGAGGGTCAAGGAGATTAGGAGGGATCTGAGGGTCTGAAGCCCCTGGGGTCTTGCTCGAGGGCTGGAGGATGTACATGCTGTTATGCAATAAAGCTACTGTTGGACCCACTATGGGGTGTGATTATTGGAAAGGAGTATTGCCTGGGGGGACCATCCTGCAGGATCCACATGGTCTGGAGGTCCTGCACAGTAGAACCAAGAGAAAGCCTGCCCTGTAGCTGCTCCCAAACTACAACTGTGGAGCCACTCAGACCACCTGAACCAACAGGTGAGCTACAGCACCGGGGAAAACACCCATGTAGTGGTCAGATCTTCCGTGAGGTGGAGGAAGGGGTGGGGGGTGGGTTTGTGGGGTCGGACAGGTACTACATGAGGTTTAAAAAATAAACATATTTATCGAGTTCATTCTATGTTAAATTTAGATGACAGAGATACTCACCTGTTATTTGTAATTATCATATATTACTTCACAAGACAAACAAATAACCCCAGTGATACATTATCCTCATTATGTCTCATAAGGGAATCATGTTATTATTTCCTGACTCCAGTAAGAGCAATCACAATTCTCCCTGGTTCAACCTCCTTCCCCTGTTTGCTTATTCGGTACATCCATGAATACCTTTCTTTTCTTAAAATGTCTACCTTTTCCTTAAAGATATCTATTGCAGCTGCCATCGCACTGTGTAAGGGTTTATCACTATGGTATGATGGTAGTGCACGCACTCTAATACATAGGTGATAGTGGGGTTACTTAAGCCTACAGCCTACACCTTGAGAAAGGCAGTATTACTGTCGAAACGTTGGATTTCTTGGCACAATAAACCCCTTTCACTGATGATTAAGTCTGTGTGCCTGATTCTTCTTCTTTGCTTTATCACTATGGTACCATAATATCAATCACTGTAGGCAGGGTAGATGTAACCTGAATCAAATGTTATACTTAAATGTAGTGACATAAACCCAATATAAATTGCAAAGATATCTAGCAACAGTCATCTCCCTGGTGTCCCATATCAATAGGTAAACACTAGAGTGTGAGGTGCAGTGAATATAGCTAAAAGTGGTAGCCTGCTGAAATGTATAGGTGATCACCACACTATAAACACAAACACCACATAGCATAAATAAGCGATGTTAGTGTATATTAGCACATGGAAATGCAGCAAATAACAAAGTCCTCTGGACAGACAGCTGCCAGACAGCAAAACAACTCCCATACAATGAGTGATAGCCCACCCGTATACAAGCCGTTTTGTATGGGACGCGATGAGACTTCTCCCCCTGATGAAGCGTGTCATACAGTACATGCGAAACACGTGTCGGCTGAGTAGGATGTCGTAGGAGTGCCGTCACGGAGGGAGCTGCAGACTTGCCTCATCGCATTGGATATTTTGTTTTAGTTTTGGCTATTTATGCCGTATCTTATCCATTAGGCATTGAGTGCATATTTCGGGGGTGCTATCTGACCATATCTCTTGGGGTCCTCTGTTTTGCTAAGTCTTAAGGTTAGTCAGTATTAAAATGAGAGGGTTAACACAATTTACAAGGGAAGAGATTACATGGAGGCATGGGTGAAATCAGGTGTGTACTGTATGTCTGGCTAATTATACTGTATTCTCTTGCATCCATACACTCTTTTAAGGTAGAAAAGATTGAATTAGCCTTTGCAGATCCTGTCTGACATTGAGCACTACTGCTAAGCCTGCTGTCTGCAAGGACTCCTAAATCCTTCTGCATCAAGGATTGACAATGTTTTGTACCATTTACTGTAGTTTGTATGCACCTCACATTTATCTGCCATGTACAGTACCTGCCCAAATTTCCAGTTTATCAAAGTCCTTCCATAAGGAAATTACATCCTACACTAATTTTACTACCTTACCATAGTGCTGTCACTTTCCTCTCTATTTCACCTTCAAGATCAGTGGGAGCTTGCAAGCGCAGTTTGTGCTGAGTGACTGTGCTGCAGTATGTTTCAAGTGCAGTTGGATTAAGTGTCAGTAATAACCAGAAGGAGCTTACACAAAGAAAGTATGATACAATGTATATAGATGTAGCACTGTTTCCCCCACCCTCTTGTTGGTGCGCATACCTGGGAGGGTAAGGAAAGCGTTGCTGATCTGCGATGATATGGAGATCAGTACAGACTTTTGGTGTCATCTGGGTTCTTCATCTGTGGTTCAGGGCCTCCAGCTTCGGTGGGCTCCATGTAGAATGGAGGCAGTCCCCCTGAAGCACATCTCTCATTCACTCTTCCACTGACTCAGATCCAGGCAGGTGTAAAAGTTAATAAAGGGTCTTTATTCTTGGCAGTCACTGCACAGCGTTGCAGGGTCAAGGGTCACAGAGGATCCAGGCCTCTTGATGATGCATGCTCTCTGAGTCTGGAGCCTTTGCTCTTAAAGACCAGTCAGCCTTGCAGCCTGACTGGCCTCTCACACTCTCGGGAGGGGAGATGAGGGAACTCACGTCCACTCCTTACAAAGGGTGAACACAGACTCCTCTAAATTTGGCTCTTCCCTCCTGAGGAACCAGAAGGGACGGGCTCAAGGTCATTTTCAGGGGTTGTGGAAGTCGAACTAGATAGTAGGTGAAACGCATAGGGTTTTTTGCCCTCTGAAGACTCCGTAGTTGGTGAGGAAGAGTCCAGTCCTTCGCGAGCCACCATACACTGCTGCGCGCACAGACGCGGAAGAGCCGACTGCTGCCATTGAACAACGTGGATCGGAGTATCCAGGTGGCAAACGGGGACCTACACCGAGACTCTTCCAGTTCCAGAGTGTTAGGAATCCGTGCTTTCAGCATTCTTCTCACAAAACACAGTCTACCTTCAGGCAGACCCAGGGCGCGCAGCGCAACCCGCTCTTACCTACCTCCATGGCTCCTCAGCTCCTTTGCCGCCACGGGATCGCTCCCCTTGGCGATTCCGCCACCATCCACCCTCCTCAGCGGCAGGCGTGTTCCCATACCCCCCATCACGCGCACGTGCCTTCTCCAGCGCTGGTCACGCGCACACACGGCTTATGGAAAACACACCCAGTGCCCACTCTTCTACCTGCCCTACTGATCTCAGGCTCCGCCCCGTATGCCGCGCGGGCGTTCTCACAGGAACACCAAGGTTCACCTGGCTTGTAATTGCTGCACCAATCAGGAAAGTCTCCTTGCAGCTTTTCTGACCTGCCCCCATCCCTGATTGGTCCACCCAGCTTTATCTAGCTTCTCTGTGCTCTCATTCATCGCTCGACATAGTCTCTGCATGGATGTTACTCTGTCTACTCTTGGTGATTCCACAGGTTCTGACATGGCCCGTATGATTACCCCCTTTGGATTTTGACCTCGGTACTCCTCGGACTATGCACTCTCTGGCATCCCTCGATCACGGCTTGGACTACAACCTTCCTCAACTCTCTGCTCCCTGACCTCGGCAAGGCATTCACTATTTTATCGCTACACACGGTACCGGCAAGTATTGTCTACGTTACTCCATGTGGCCTGGCAATGCTTTACACCACACTCCGGACACGCTCCCTTTGCTGCGAGTGCGTGTATTACCACTTCGCCCTTCAGCTCAGGGGACGGGTCTGGTCTGCGGGCAGCACCGGCGTAACACAGAGACAGTCCCAGAGTGGCGAGAGTGTGCCTTTAAAGCACTTATTGCGATTTATTATTTGGGAGAATGTGAGTGTGTCCTTCCCCTTTTAAATCCATTTGTTTGTGCATTAAATTGTATTATGCTATGTACTCCTCTTGTATTGCTTAAGAGAGAGTCGCGCGTGATCGGACCCTTTTCCTGCAGACTTATGTGAGTGATTTGTTCACTTGGTCACCATCACATCACTTTTACTGGGATATTCTTGGTTAAGTTTTTTTGTGATAGCCCTCTATTGCGCTTTATTTTTTCACAATCACACTTTAACACGATAGTCTAGATATCGTTTACTTAAAGCTGCACAGAGAAGCTCTTTTTGTGTTAGTATTGCACTTCTCTTTATCACTTATAGGGGAGGTCATGTGTATCTGGAGTTCACAGAACATAACTGAGATTCTTCTCTTAAGAGGTGGATTTGTAACTTGGCTGAATGTGGAAAGGGAAGATGCCTGATGCATAATGTGAGGAAGAGATTCCCACAGGTAGGGAGAGATTAGGGACACACATTTAAGATGAGATAGGGGTTTTAAGGTAACAGGTGGAAAGATGAGACACACTTGGGTTAAATGTAATTGACATGTAAAGATGTGATGAGAGATCAGAGTTGAGATATACTGCATGCAGGTGCGGAGGGGGGTAGAGCCTAAAAACAAAATGCAGTTTATACAGAAATTAATAGGAAGCCAGCAGATTGAGTCTGTGAGGTCAGAAGCAGAAATGTATCTAAAAGAGCAGGAGATTATTGCTATAATTATGCTGTATTGCTATAATTATGCTGTATTCTCTTCCATCTATACCCTGTTTTATGCTAGAAAATACTCTATTAGCCTTTGCAGATCCTGCCTGACATTGAGCATTATTGCTAAGCCTGGTATCTGGACAAACAAATACACAGATGCTTATCGCTCTCCAACTATTCAATTTCAAATCTAATTAGCTCATGGTGCATAGGGTAAAAACTGGTATGAACACATAAATCCAAAGGGGGGGGTAAACCCCCAGTGGAGCAAGAAACCCAGGGCTGCACTCACGAGAGATGAATAAGAGGGGACTATACAATATGGCCCGGGCCATATTGTATAGTCCCCTCTACTCATCTCTCGTGAGTGCAGCCCTGGGTTTCTTCCTCCACTGGGGGTTTACCCCCCCCTTTGGATTTATGTGTTCATACGCCTGGTATCTGCAAGGACTCCTAAATCCTTCTCTATCAAGGATTGACAATGTTGTGTGCCATTTACTGCAGTTTGTATGCAGGCTGCTTGTTCTTGCTTTCCAAATGCATAACCTCACATTTATCTACCATTTACATACCCACATTTCCAGTTTATCCAAGTCCTTCCATAAGGAAAATACATCCCGCTCTAATTTTACTACCTTACGTCATGTAGTGTTGCCAGCAAAGATAGACACATTCCTCTCTATTCCAAACGCAAGGTCATTGTGAGCTTGCAAGCACAGTGTGTTCTGAGTGACTGTGCTGCTGTATGTTTCATGTGCAGTTGGATTAAGTGTGGAGTAATAACCAGAAGGAGCTTACACAAAGAAAGTGTGATACAAGGTATACACTGTATATAAGATCAATATATTGTTAGTTAGCAATTAATACTCCATAATTGCAATAATGACAAAGGTTTAGCATGTCACTTGGTGCATACAGCTTGCCACATGTACAAGGCGTATACCTCTGTGAGAAATGTAAGCACGTGGTCTCTTTAGAGTCTGAGATTATTGATTTAAGAGGCATCTCACTGTGTGCATTAAGTTATCGCATATTTAGACCGGGCAAAAATAATCTACATATGGCTTATGTAGGAGAGATGAAGAAAAATGAACCAAGTGCATGTACAGTAAATAAACCTAAACTCAACAGGATGGAACAAAAATACCTGAGAACACACCTGATACACCTCAGGTATAAAGTCTCTGCCTTTGTGTGTGTCTCTCCCTCTCAATGTCTCTCTCTCCCTGTCTGACGTCCCTCCATACCTTTTAGTGGCTGAACACAGCGTAACGTGCAGCGAGAGTGACAGCACTTCAGTTCCCCGTCGCAGGCACTGTCATTCAAACATTGTGGAGCAAATCTCGAGTATGCACATTCGGGCAGAACCACTTCTGGGGGACACGTGCCAGGTTTTTCCAGAACTCCTGAAAAATTACAAATAAGAAAATCAACTGAGATTTCTGAGCAGTTTATAAACAGAAAGTGACCTGGGATTGTAGTCTCAGATAAAAAGTACAATGTCGCAGAGATCTACAACATTGCATTAGAAGGTAAATAATGTATAAATAATGGAAATAAGGGCAACAGGTAAATGACAAAATAAGGCAAAAGTAATCCCTGTCCTTAAGAGCTTACACTCTAAGTGTTATGTTGGGGGCTTACCGACACATTAGGAGTACTGTAAAAGTGCATTATTAGAAGTGCAGACATTGGAGGCCACGTGTATCTGGAGTTCACAGAACGCTAACTGAGATACTTCTCTTAAGAGGGTGATTTGTAGCGTGGCTGAACGTGGAAAGTGAAGATGCCTGATGCATATTGAGTGGAAGAGTTTCCCACAGGTAAGGAGAGATTAGTGACACAAATTTAAGATGAGATAGCGCTTTAAAGGTAACAGGTGGAAAGATGAGACAACCTTGGATTAAGTGTAAGGGACATATAGGGGTGGAACGAGAGAGCAGAGTTGAGATATACTGTATGGAGGTGCGGGGGAGGGTAGAGCCTTAAAATAAAGGAGGAAAAAATTGCAGTTTACACAGAAATGAATAGGAAGACAGCAGAGTGAGTCCATGAGGACAGAGACATTTACGCTTTCAATACAGAAGGAGATAATTACCATAATTATGCTGTCTTCGCTTACATGTATATCCTGTTTATGCAAGAAAATGTTCTGTGATATTAAGCTCTATTGCTAAGCCTGATGTCTCCAAGCCCTCCGAAATCATTCTCCATCAAGGACTGACCACGTTTTGTCACATTTAGTTTGTATTCAGTCTGCTTATTCTGTAATGGTTCCAGTCCAGGCTTTGGCTGGAGCCCGCCCTTACCTGGCTGCTGAGGACATTTTGATTACTGGCAGCCTGCTATATTGGCTGCACCTGTTCCAGGGCTTAAATAGCAGCCAGTGACTCCCAGCCCCTGCCTGAGCATTGTATATGTTAAGTTGTGTTCCTGACCACCCTGGGCTCTAGTTCCTGAGCCTTCCCCGTTCCTTGTCCTTCCGTGTTGCTGCCTATCCCTTTGGCGTGCCGCTCCCTTTGGCTTCCCTGTTCATTGGATTTCCCTGTTGTTGACCCTGGACCGTGACCCCGACGTCGCTGCCTTCTGCCTGCACTGATCTCTGCCTGTATCCTGGACTTTGTAACTCTGTCGCCAGTCCTGACCCCTGCTTCCATACCGACTACCGATATTTTTACAGGACACCTACCTCCCACATCTCCCTGCCATGTTACTCACCTCCCTCCCATATCTCCCTACCATGATACTCACATCCCTCCTATATCTCCCTGCTGTGTTACTCCCCTCCGTTCTATCTCTCCCTGCCATGCTACTCACCTCCCTCCCATATCACCCTGCCATGTTACTTACCTGGAGTAACCGCTGCCCAGCTTCCATATTTTTACAGGACACCGACCTCCCATATCTTCCTGCCATGTTACTAACCTCCCTACCATATCTCCTGGGGGTTTTTGGGGGGGGGTCGGGCGGGCAGTATATCCAATATCATCAGGATTGGGAGGCGCAGTAATGTTATCCATTATCATCAGGATTGGGAGGGGTCCATTGACGGGGAAAGTATGTATCCCAACATCATTAGGTATTGGAGCGGTTCATATATGAGTGGGAGGCATTAGCTAACATCAGTTGGCGTTGTATCCAATCATCAATTTGCAGTGTCAATTGGGAGGGCATATGTATCCAATATCAAGGTATGAGATGTATGTTCCATATCATCAGATGTAGAGTCTCCATTTGGGGCGTGGCCTGGGAGACCCTAGTTGTTTCTGGGTGGGATGTTACCACACTTTACCAAATAAACTCTAGGGATAGTAGTGGGTGTATATGGAAAATGTTGCCCTAAGCACTGAGTGATAATCCCTCTGGTTATCAGTAGGTGCCGGGGTGCTTTCAAAGCAGGCAGAAATGGATAGACTCAGGTACCGCGGGACTACCCACTTTTTGGGTACTACGGTGTTGACTCCGCGTGATACTTTCTCCGTAACTGCATCATCACAATTTCAATTAATTCTCATCCGTCCCTTTCTCTTATATTTGTAAGACAGCAGCGTTTGCAGAAACCGATGGGATGGCAATGGTGATACCTTTGCTATATTAAAAATAGACCGGCACTGGGGAATTCACAGAGTTCCATCCCACCTCTTCTTATGTCACGTGCCACTATTCGTCCCATTTTTGCTTGAGTAGGCATCTACACTGATGCTCCTCCCATGCTGATCACAGCGTTGTATGTGTTACTAATGAAGCATCGTGACATGTCTTTTTCCACAGAGCTCACACAGCACTGCTATTATAATACACATATTCGCCAGGAGAATCACATCGGGTTCTCTAATACTTGTGTTCCAAAATAGTCGCCAACCTTTTCAAAATGCACCTCTGGGAAAAAACTCCCTTCCCTCTTTGTGACAGCGGACAGGGGTAACCACGATTACTCTTGATACAGATGTCTATGGGTGTTCGTGGAGGTCTTAGCGCTCGAGCCCATTGATTCTCAATGCGTTCTGTAATTATGTGACCATAGTAGAAATGTTGGTTTACCTTTCCAGGGTGCCACCGTCGAGGCAGGGATTGCTTGGGGGTGGGGGGAGGAGGGGTGGGTGGCCAGCTTATCAGTGGATCGCTGGGCTTGAGGTTTCACACTTTAGGGGGTTTGTTATGGAGAAAGTGTTGTACAAGAATGTGCCTAGCTTTTCTGGGCGTGTTCTCGTACCTAAATAGAGGTGTGAGGAGTTTAAAGCCTACAGTAAGTCTAGGTTAGTGGTGGGGAACATGCTAGTAAGGAAAAATGTGCGATTGCGTCTTACTTCTATAGCTGCCCCCTAACCAGAAAGACTACGAAAACTAAAGAGCCATATTTTTAATAAACCTGTGTTTAAATAAATATCTTATCCAAACACCGGGTATAATAGCTTATCACACAACAAGCAAAGGCTTACCTCATAACCCCCCTTGAAATATTAGCCAGCATCACGTGGCTCAAGAGTCTGAGCACTCACGAACCCCATACATGGATCAGAAGGAACCATAACGGGCTTAACCTTTTAGTGAGTCTGGTTACCCCTCACCCACCAAAGTAACATCCCTTAATGTCTGTGTGTAACTGATTATGTGCCGTATGCTAGGAAAGTTCTGTGGAGTCTGGCCAGAAGTGTGCTGTGTATCTGCCTACGTCAGAGTTTCAGAAGGACAGTGACCACACTTGGAGGAAGCAACAGTACTGCGAATCTCTCGTGGGAACAAGGTATTTGCAACAGTCAGGTAATGAGCAGTGGTCACATTTCTGTGCTTGATCGCCTTGGTGGGGTGGACACAACAGTGTCCAAAGCAGTGTTTTTAGCCTTATATTTGAAGAGCAATTTGTAATAATAAATGATGATAATACATGCATTAGCTCTCGGCCTTTCTTTCTTCTGTGGACACTCCCCCAACCTTGTATCCAGACAGAAGCATTTCGGATGAGAAGCGGCAGGTAAGGAGGAAGCGACGCCGCGGGGGACGCGCTCCCGATTCCTTACAGTAAGGTGCGCGGGAGGGATGAGAAGCGGCAGGTAAGGAGGAAGCGCCGCGGGGGACGGTCCCCGATTCCTTACAGTAAGGTGCGCGGGAGGATGAGAAGCGCAGGTAGGAGGAAGCACGCCGCGGGGGACGCGCTCCCCGATCCTTACAGTAAGTGTCGGGAGGATGAGAAGCAGCAGGTACGGAGGAAGCACGCCGCGGGGGACGCGTCCCCGATTCCTTACAGTAGGTGCGCGGGGGGGATGAGAAGCAGGTACGGAGGAAGCACGCCGCGGGGGACTGCTCCCCGATTCCTTACAGTAAGGTGCGCGGGAGGATGAGAAGCAGCAGGTAAGGAGGAAGCACGCCGCGGGGGACGGCTCCCCGATCCTTACAGTAAGGTGCGCGGGAGGATGAGAAGCAGCAGGTAGAGAAGCACGCCGCGGGGGACGCGCTCCCGATTCCTTACAGTAAGGTGCGGGAGGATGAGAAGCGGCAGGTAGGAGGAAGCGCGCCGCGGGGGACGGCTCCCCGATTCTTACATAAGGTGCGCGGGAGGATGAGAGAGCAGAGGTACGAGGAGCACGCCCGCGGGGACGCGCTCCCCGATTCCTACAGTAAGGTGCGCGGGGGATGAGAAGCGCAGAGTACGGAGGAAGCACGCCGCGGGGGACGCGCTCCCCGATTCTTACAGTAAGGTGCGCGGGAGGATGAGAAGCAGCAGGTACGAGGAAGCACGCCGCGGGGGACGGCTCCCCGATTCCTTACAGTAAGGTGCGCGGGAGGGATGAGAAGCGGCAGGTAGGAGGAGCCGCCGCGGGGGACGCGCCCCGATTCTTACAGTAAGGTGCGCGGGAGATGAGAGCGGCAGGTACGGAGGAAGCACGCCCGGGGGACGCGCTCCCCGATTCCTTACATAAGGTGCGCGGGAGGATGAGAAGCGCAGGTAAGGAGGAAGCACGCCGGGGGGACGCGTCCCAGTCTCCTTACAGTAAGGTGCGCGGAGGATGAGAAGCGCAGTAAGAGGAAGACGCCGCGGGGACGCGCTCCCCGATTCCTTACAGTGAGGCGCGGGAGGATGAGAAGCGGCAGGTAAGGAGGAAGCACGCCGCGGGGAACGCGCTCCCGATTCCTTACAGTAAGGTGCGCGGGAGGATGAGAGCGGCAGGTAGGAGGAGCACGCCGCGGGGGACGCGCTCCCCGATCCTTACAGGAAGGTGGCGGGAGGATGAGAGCGGCAGGTAAGGAGGAAGCACGCCGCGGGGGACGCGCTCCCGTCTCCTTACAGTAAGGTGCGCGGAGGATTGTGAGAAACTAGCATCCGTAGCACGCCGCACCATTACTGTTAAGGAGAAGGGGACAGCGTCCCCCGCGGCGTGCTCTCCTCCTTACATGGCTTAATCATACCGCGCAACTCACTTAAGGATCGAAGGGAGCGCCTCCCCCCCGCGGGTGCTTCTCAGTAACTGACGCTTCTCATCCTACCGCGCACCTTACTGGTAAAGAATCGTGAGGGAGAGCGGTTACACGACCCCGGCGTGATTCATACTTACCTGACGCCTTTCATCCTCCCGCGCACCTCACTGTAGGAATCGGGGTGGGAGAGTCACCAGCGGGATGCTCCTCTGTACCTGCGCCTTCTCATCCTCCCGCGCACCCTACTGTAAGGAGACGGGGGAGAGGTCCCCAGCGGAGGGCTCATCCTTACCGCCGTCTATCCTCTCGCGCACTTACTGTAAGGAATCGGGGAAGCGCGTCCCCAGCGGCGTGCTTTCCTCCGACACAGGAAGCTTCTCATCCTCCGAGCACCTTACTGTAGAATCCGGGGAGCGGTCCCCCCGCGCGTTGGTACTTCCTCCTTAACCTGCCGCTTCCTGATCCTCCGCGCACCTTACTGTTAAGGTTCGGGGAGCACGTCCCCCCCGCGGCGTGCCTCCGGACTGTGCTTATCATCCTACACGCGCACCCGATACTGTAAGGGAATCGGGGGCGCGTCCCCGCGGCGTGATTCCCCCGTACATGCGTTCTCATACCCTCCAGCGCACCTTACTCTAAGGAGAATCGGGGAGCGAGGTCCCCCGCGGAGTGCTTCCTCCTTTACTGCTGCCTTCTCATCCTCACCGAGCACCTTATGTAAGGTATCGGGGAGCACGTCCACAGCGGAGCGCTTCATCC